>JAFEMH010003604.1:0-256216 GCA_022495995.1 Adenophora triphylla var. japonica | reverse complement strand
ATGGTTTACCAAGTTCAAAACCATTGCTTGGACATCATGGTCCAGGCTAGAGACCCGGCAGATCCATAGACGCCTGCTTTCTTGATATTGACTCAAATGCAAGTGCAGTTTCACTTACGTTTCCAAGACAGTCACCAAAGACTGAATTGCTGAGACTGCTAGTAGAATCAATAACAAGTTATGAAGCAAATTCGCCAAGTGACCCAAGCTCCTGTTCATACCATGGCTTGCACCAGAATTTGTCCATCACTCATAATGAACTCATTAGACTAAAATTCTCATTATATTGCTAGAGCTATAGAAATCTTAATATATTCCCTCCAGGATTCCGTCTGATTAAAATCAAAACCACCAAGATATCCAGCTAGACATATATGGTCAGGATGTTTGTGGCTGTCACCGCTTGCCTTGAAGAAGCTCTAAAAGATGAATCAAGTGGAGACACTCTCCCAAGAAGAAGAAGATGCTGATGCCAGCAAAAGCTAAAAAGAGAGATCCCGAAGGGGTGTGACACCGCTGTTGGAACCCTTGGAGAACCACCTGGAAAAATTTGACTACTATGTCCTTTATCCAAGCCAAACTGCTGACCTGAGGCACCTCCCCTTCCACCATGCAGATCCCAACTTCCTGCTTCAGCTTCTCGCCATATTACCAAAAAGCCCTTTCCGCTTAATGCCATAAAATCCCTTTGCTCCATCCAGCAACCCTTGCCATATGATTTCCCGAGAACCCATACGCTTGATCTAAAATTGCAAGATTACCAAAGATGAGTTTCCTCCGCTAAACCCTTTTGAATTTACCCATCAAAGAATCAAGCATGAATGGAAGATCCAAAATCCCACTTCAATTGGTGTGTAGGGAAATCCAAAGCTAATTAGCCCACCCGAGTAACTGCTGAGATTGGCAAAGTGAGAATGCGGTGGCTCGAATGAGGCTTCACAGCACATCATCTCTCAACAAACCAAAGGTTGTGAGATCTCAAGAAAGCCTTTCATCAAAGATCAGAAACTTAGAAGGAATGATCGGAGAAATTCTCCCACAGTAATTCGAGACTCTACCATCAAGAACTGCCGAGATCATTCATACTTCCCCGGCATCCCATTCCTTCTGCTCTTTCCCAAAAAGAAGCAAAAATTAAGTTTCTCAAAATCAAACTTCAATATCTTGAGTGGCAACACAAGCAACAAAGAGTATCAACTCTACTTGATGATCCTCAGTGGTGGCTACCCGGTAACCCCGTTTGTTAGACAGACAGTATGATCCAGCGGCCTATACCAACCTTTCTTCTATCGACCGGAATCATCTCCCTCTCTTTCCCTTTGGGCCTCGGAGTACTCTTTTGCATTTACAAAGCCCAAACCAACTCCCAACGATCCACTACACACATCATCCTCTTCAGCAACACCTATGATGCTCCGGCCTCCCCGGAATGACCCTCCAGGATACCCGTACTTCGTCGAAAGGCCCAAGTATCCTACCAATAGAAAAAATGAACTCGGTTTCATTATTTCTCAATCTCTAAGCGCAAGATAGATCTCCTCTAGTATCCGGTTCATCCTCAACCTTCATCGGACCAATCATTGAAGATGGCAAGCTGGACCCACATAATGCCTTTGATCACATGTTCATGCAAGGCGAGCCAGAACCAACCTTCCAAGGAGAAATTGAACTCGTTGACTGTTATACTAGAGAAGAGTCCACAAGCCAAAAAATCTACTCTGAGTAACAGTGGAAGCCAAGTCTATTCCATGACCCGACACGAAACATCAATTTACCTTCGATGATATCTCACCCTCCAAATGGAGAGAAGAAGAAATTTTGAAATGCGTTGACATGGTGTTCTGCCGAACTCCGGTATTGTACTATATACATGGTTATCAAGAGATTTTAGGCCCGACTTCAAGGTCACTTTTGCAAGAATTGGTAGCCTTAGCTTTGAAGAATACTTGCAAGCGCAAATTCAGCAGAAGTCCCTCACCTGAAGGAATTCATGAATATCATTTATTTTGAATTCATTAGAAATCCAGATTGAACATACGAATAAATTCTACGAGAAGAATTTTTGAAGATGAAGTGTTGTTCAGTTCCAAAAAGAATGATCTTGAGAAACATTATAACCGTATGTCTCAGCGGTTCTATGTTGATTATGCATAGTATTGATAATATCAATCTCAAACAAGTCTTTCTCAACTCCTTTCTAGAGTCCCTTGGAAATGAAGCTTCACACGAGCACTAGAAGCAATTAAGTGCAACGGTCGCACGTACATCACTTGGTGGTCTTTACCAGTTAATACTCAATGATATGGAAAAAAACTTTGCAACCTTGAGAAGAAATCCTTGTTGAGTTCTGGGAAGGACTGGCAAGCATCTTGGTTCGAAGCATGTGATGATAAGTACCTTCAAATCAAGGTACAAAGATAAGTCGGGTTGTAGTGTGCAGCACATACGAAGAAGAAGGTACACTCAGAAGAAGATCTCTGGATCAAGCTTCTTTGAGAAGTTTTCTAGAAAAATCCAAAGTACGAAAAGAAGTGGAAGTTCATACAGTAAGAAACCCCCCGACGTGGCCGAAGGAAGGCCGATAGATGTTATATTTGTACAGAAGAAAGGACATTTTGCAAGGGATTGTCCGGACAGAAGAAATCCCAAGCATTAATCCAGGAGCAGCTCGGCCGGATCGAGCCGGTTGATCTTTCCGAGCCTAGAGTCCTTGTACTCACTTGATGATGAGCCCGGTGAATATGATATTTGCACAATTGCCTTTCTGACTCCTCATCGACGAGCCAAGACTTTCGATTCACCCTCTGACCACCAGATCTACAAGTTCTCCACGGTGAATCCGCTTCCTCAAATTTCCCCACATTCTCTCCAATCCAAGAAAGCGGCAACATGTCCCATTAGCCAAGGTCCATATTCTCACCTCCACATATGTTAAGCCCATCTAAGTAGTTGCTTTCTTTGACACAGGATCATCAGTCTCTATACTGAATCCTAAAATACTTCCTCCAAGCCTCTGGAAGGCACATCATCAAACATTTCTCACAGGCAATGGAGAAGTGTTCTTAATAGACAAGATCAGTACCCCTATCCATATTCGCCTCTTTCCCACAGTGTGTGTCATAAATAACATTAGGTTACTCGGCCCGAGTTATCACATGGAAAAGACCTCTTCATTGCCTTTCGTATCCTTCATAAGTTACAAACTAAGATGGACACAAAATAGTCTTTGTTACAAGCTTTCTGAGATCCCTAGGAGCCCTAGTTTCACACATGTTCATGGCATCTACCAATGCCATTGAGTCATTAAAACTACCGTCTTACCCAATCCTCATGTGCCTCTAGGATCCCATACGAGTTTCTTTCCAAACATGACCATCCCACTTTTGTGGTTTAAAGGAATTTCCTTCTTTGTTTCCTTACCCTTCAAGCAAAATGAAGATGTGAACCCCACCAAGGCTAGCCATCTTGGAATGAACTCGAGACCATTACCGGCTTGCCCTCCGAGAGTGTCGCCCAGTCTTATTGGCCAAGGGTATTCGAAGGGCAAAGGTTCTCTCAAAGTTCGATCTCAAAGTTAGTGTTTTGGAAATTAAGGATCACTCTGAAGATAGACCAAAGACGGCCTTTTGCATACCTGATCATCACTTCAAGTGGAAAGTCATGTCGTTAAGGTTTGAAAAAGGCACACCCTCTTCTTTTCAAAAAGCAATGGTAACCATTTTTGAAGCAATACTTTCTAATGCCCTGGTGTTGTCTTGATGACATTTTGCTATACTACTCCTGATGAAAAGTCTCACATAGACTTACTCTCGAAGTTTCATGCCCTGGTTACAAAGTATGGTATAATGCTTTGTAGAAAAAATATGATGGAGAATGTGGTGTATCGTAAATCAATTTTCTAGGCATGGACATATGCCCCGATGGAAAATACCAGCTTCAACCCCACATAGCTCAAAGAGCTACAAAGATTCCCAGATGAGTTGTCTTCTCCAAAAAGCAGTTCAGCAGTTCCTTAGAGTTAATCAACTATATGGCAATGATTTCTTACTCCAAGCTTCTCAAGTACATACATTTTGGTTGTTACCCAATGCTAAAAAAGAAATCCTCCTGATGGACAATGAAACAAATGGAAGCAAAGTAAAGGTGATTAAAGGCGGCCGATGTGATGCCCCTTTAAAGATTTCCACTTCATCGGAAAAGAGAATACTTTTGTCAGACGTATGCTAGTGATGAGTACTAGCGGCAGCGTATTATTCGTCCAAGACAAGGACAAAAGATCAATATGTGGCTATAAGAGTGGCACGTTCAAAGCAGTCGGAACAACACTACCACTCCTCTTTCAAAAGAAATAACATTAAAGTGTCTTTTCATTGAAACTATCTTGGTTGATCTATTCATTGAGTCCATTCGGATTCAAGTTTGATTTGAAAATCACCATCTTCATCCGGAGGTAATAATGGAAGAGAGAAACCAATTGTAATAGATCGCCAAGACTCGAATATCAATTGATTTGATATGCGAGCTAAGGTTGAATATTCCAATATGTACATAATTCTAGGCCATCAAGAGACAGGAAGTCATTTCGATTAGGATTAACGGGGTCAGTAAGACATGATAAGCTGGACCAAAAACTTAGTATGTCAAGTGTCCGGCTACTGATACCAATTGAAATTATCAATGCTCCCTCTGCGCTGAAAACAAGTATTATCCAAAGTGCTTGGTAACACGGATTGATAACACGAGACGAGCAACACCTTACAAAAAATAGTTTCTAAATAGAGGTTTGCAGTCGTAATAAAAAAAGACCACACGAAAGAGATGTTTTTCTCAAGTTATATAAATATATAACTTGAGTGAGTCTGTCAAAATGCAAGACTTTATATTCAATGTATGACTTAGATTTACTAAAAATGATAAGTTCCCTAAAGCTATAACAATTACACTCAATGGAACGAGAAATGAAAACAAAAATTAAAAAAAATCCTATCCTTTCCGAAACACATTCAAATTAGAAGTATTTGAATGCGGAAAATAGTGTATGGGGAGGAAGAGATCTATTAGAAACAAGAATTACTTTGTTGTCTCTTGTGTTCGAATGTGTGTGCTGAAATGTTCGACTTTTCTTCAAATGTCCACACCCATGTATATTTAAAGTCTTCAATACTTACCAAGACCTTGACTCGAAAAGAGGACATCCCACATTGTTTTGGGTGAGTGGGGAGAGTTGTCGAAGCTACACACACACCTTAATTTGAGACCAAAAAGAGTCCATTCCAGCATGTTTGTAGCAACCGCAAGCTTGGAGGCGAGAGGTTCCATGCTCCACTAACCTCTTTGTACTCTCTTGCAGTTTCCGGCTTTGTACTCTTCTTGATACGGACAACAATTTTCCTATGACCAAGTCTCACGACGTGTTGGTTGATTTTTCACACGTTTTTTGACCTTGCGAAAGTTATGCATAAATTTTGCCATTTTATGCGTATAACTTGTTTTTAAACCAATTCCACTTTTCTAGCTCTTAAATCCACCTTAGATTTTGCCCTAAAATTTGAACTTACAAAAATACATATATAGCGAGATAATATATGAGACATACGGGATAAAAATATTTATGAAAAATGTGGAACTATATAAAAATATCTCGTCGGGTGGCACATTAGGTAACACGGGAGGTTCGTGTGCTTACACTTGTGGTAACACACAATTTTACACTTAACACTTTCTAACAACCGAATGTGTGTAAATGTCGCTCCGACTTCAAGAGAACACCTTTAGAGACAATGGATATGAGAAATATGTTAAAGAAAGATAAATATATCTCACTGACACAAGCCAAAGAATGTAGAATGGCCTTTCCAACTCATTGAATATTATCATTCAAGTTCTTTCGCTGCGGTTAAAGCATAATTCCTTCCACTCAAGTGATCTTACAAAGAAACAAAAGAACACTACACTAAGTATCTAAATAAACTAATCGGGATGATCTCTTCACCGTCCACTTGTTTTGTAGAAAATATGAATAGTAGACGGAAAACGGACGAACAATTGTGATGCGGTCCTATAAAATATATTGGGCCCGAACATTTAAGAAATCGAGACCCAATAGCTAATTACGGGCCGGGCCCCTAGACTTGGGCCGCCCAAGGAAATTTTCCCTCGGGTAGCGACATAAAAGGAATAGGCTCCTTGGATTATAAAAGGCCCCGGCGAGAAGGAGCGTGGGAGTACGGTTTGTGGGCAATAGGGCCATGCGAAGGCATGGCCGAGCCCTGCACGCTGATGAATGAGGGCCTAAGGGGAATACGCTGTCCGCGAGCTACCTAAGTTAGGGCGACATAGACGGATTGATGCCGCCTTGGCTCGAGGTTGTCGCAATGCGACATGGAACTCGGGCGTTATCGGGATGTTACATTGATTGTCGCTACGCCCCCTAACCCTAAATATTTGTGATGGATGATTGATGTGACAAGGTGAATAGTGAAATCCCACTAAGTTGAAGTTGGTTGGGAGACCTCCCTTGGATGATTGACAAGTGTCCCCCCATGTGCAAGGCACATGGAAGCTTGGGAAGTATAAAAGAGTGAATAGTGTTCATTGCGTAGTAGGTATCTCTCTCTCTACATTTCTCTCTCTAAACCTCCATTGTTGTACCTTCTTCCTTGTTCATCTAACCTCATTCTCACGCCGGAGGGTCTGCGCAGAGACACCCAGAGCCTAGTTGACGTGTGTTTCTTGTGTGTAGGCGAACCATAAAGAGGAAGGCTGCAAGTATCCATTTCCATTTCAGTCCATTGTGCAACCAAGTTTTCTCATGGTAGCATCAAATTGTTACTTTTTGTTATCGTATGCGGCTATATTTTGAGGTTCACATTCGGGTAGAAAGGCGAACTAGCAACGCGTGCTTGAGCTTGTAGTGATAGCTCCACAAGCGCCCACCTAAAACTTCAAGGAGCAGTGATTCCTAGGACATGCAACACATGGATACATCGCACTAAATGTTAATCCCACCTCTTTCATGCATGAGAAAGCATTAGACGCACCACCACCTTTATCAAGTTAATTAAAGTATTATTAGTTGTTAGGACCTAACTTTGATCAATGTCTTAGTTAGTTGGTTTTGATAAAGGAATATATATATAGAACAGGGTTTATATCAAAAGAGGAAGACTGTCAGTCATGATCCTCTTCTCGACGGCCTAAGTCCATGGCTGACCAAATCAAACTTCATATTCATTCCTCGGTATATCGACAACTATGAGTTTGATAGTTATGATTACATTGTATACAATGATTACAATCAATCAAAAACATGAATCATATTCTCTCTCTAAGCCATCAAGATCATCAAAGTGCATCTTAGTCCTTATTAGAGAACATCTACGATAGCTAAGTCTTGTATGATCGGCGGCCATGACTTCATTCCTCGATAGCCATCACTTTGTCTCAATCTCTGTTACCACAATCTCAACCAAAGTGGAACCCGGATCTTCCAACTCTGTCAAGTTCACCAATGAAGACGATGAAGACCACTGAAGACCTTCTAGAAGCTCTCGGTTCAAACCCTGACTCAAGCCGACTCATGAAGACTGCGTGTGTGGACAAGTGGGACAAAGACCGATTAAGGCTCATTAATGTATTGCAGTCATATTCCAACGGCTACATTGAAGGGTATAAATAGAGGAGTTCTTCCTCTACACAATACCTCTTGAAAAATACTCTTTTTCACAGTCCAAAACCTTTCCCCCACACCCACACACACCTCCTGTAATTCACACACACTCACCAATCTTTTCCCTTTAAACTCTGTTCCAAACCAAACCCTAACCCCAAAACCTTTGCCTCCACAACAAACCACCCCTTAGTGTGTTAATTCACAAATTCCAAAATCCTAAGATGTACTTTAGGTGTAGAATTAGTTTGTAATCACTCAAGACTGTACTTTGAGTGTATTATTTGTTTTGTAAAATCTTGAGGCTGTACTTCAAGTTGTAAAAACACTTAAGACTATACTTTAAGTGTATCCCTAGTTGGTACTAATTAGGAAGAGGAAGTTCAAGGAACTTGCACTGAATCAATCATTTGTAATTTTTGTTGATTAAAGATTATAATAAAATTGATCTCACTTGTCAAGATTGACATGGGGTGGATGTAGGAGGAGTGAACTCGAACCACTTTAAATTCTCTCGTGTTATTACATTTTTGCAATCACATTCACACACTTGCATTATTTCTTTCTGTTTCTTGTCCTATCATTATTTCAAATCTCTCTTATTCCGCCGCACAATTCAACTATCATCCGACAGCTAAGCCAAAACCATACTGTACGATCATCTCGCATATTAACAAAGGGCCTTTCAATTGGTATCGAGCTTGTCTTCACATTCAAAAGTCTAACAACTTGTGAAGGATTCTCTTCAAACCCACCATGCCTCAACCAAGAAGAAATAATGAGAAAGACATCCCACACATTGATGACTTCCAAGTGGATCTTTTGAGATCTATGCTTCAAAAATAAAAACATACCTTGATGCAAATAGTATATGGAATTGGTATGTTCTAGAGAATGAAGTGTCCTACCCAACTCAAATCAGCATCGATGGAGGACCTAGTAAGATCAAATCCCAGAAACATGGTCTCGAAGCCGAAAAGCAATTGATAAGTACAAACTTGAAAGTCAAGAACATTCTTCAAAAGAGTGTAAATGACTCTCTAGCACAAGAAATTGCTAAGGAACCAAATGCCAGAACAGCATGGGCTCTTATTCAAACCAAGTTCACTAAACACTCCAGTGTTAGGACACAAAACTTGTACAACTTGCTTAGGCAATTAGACAACTTCAAGTTCTACCCTGGAGAAAAGGTGAGTCTTTGCTCAGCCCAAGGTTTGAGAACCTTGTTAGATCAATTGCTGACCATGGAAAAACCTTTGAACAACAAGATCTCTGCCTCAAGATTTACTCAAATCTTCCTCAAGAATATGAAAAGGTAGCATTACCTATTAGAGAAGGATCTGAATGGAGCACCATGACAGTTGAGCAATATTTTGGAAAGCTTGAAGCTTATGAATTGGAAGGTATGATAAAAATTCCATCAGTCCCTTCCATTTCACAAACCTTAGCTTTAACTGCACAAGAAACTGTCCACAAGCCAATCACTCACCAAGACATTGAGACCATTGTCAACAATGCCCTTCAAAAGATAAACATCGGCTCCAAACTCGGCAAGAAACAGATCTCCCAAGAAGACATTCCAAGCCTCATTTCCATGGGCCGTCGAAATGCCATGAAATTTCAAAAGAAATCTTTTGACAAAAAATTCAATCCCTCCACATCTAATGCTCAACAAGACAGCTACAAGAAGACAATTGATTGCTTCAATTGTGGAAAGCAAGGACATTACTCATCTGATTGCCCTGAACCAAGGAAACCTAGGGACAATCAGACAGCTAAGAAGATGACCTACTCAAAAGAGATCATTCACAGTTCTAAGTGCAACTGCTTCAATTGCTCCAAAAATAAACATGACAAAAACAAAGAGCAAGTCATGATTGCTGACTCATCAAAATTCAGTGATGAAGAGTATATGTCAAGTGATGACTCTGAAATTGAAGGAGAAGAAGCCATGATATGCCTTATAGCTGAAGATGATGAAGAATCTGACAATGAGGAAGAGATGGAAGCACTTGCCGCCGCATGAACTAAAAGAGGTACATGATTTTAACTCTTTAAATATTGATGGTTTTAAACAATTAGTTTGCACTCTTTTAATTCAAACCAAAAAACAAAAAACTAGCTTTGCTTCACTGGTCAATGAAAATCTTTCCCAATCCTCAACCATTGACACCCTCACAAAAACCATTTCTGAGCTTGAGAAAGCATGCCAAGGGCTAAGAGATCAATGCATCATGCTTGAAAAACAAAACAAGGATCTGACAGCTGACAGCTGAGACATCAAGTAATCATGAAAACTGTCAAAAACTCAGTAATCTTGAAAAAGAAAATGATGCTCTTAAAAAGAAAATAGATTCATGGAACATGTCAAGCAAAGCATTATCACTTTTCACCTATACCCAAAGGCGTCCCAGTGACAAAACAGGGATTGGTGCTGATAATCCATCAGCAAAAGTGTACTCTCCTCCCACTGGTGAAAGGGCCATTGAAAAAATGGTTCTAGAAAACCTAAGCTCTGGCAGCTATCAAACTCAAACCTACCCTGTTCAAACCAAAGAAAAATCAAAAGAAATCTTGGGTGGTCCTAGTCAACCAAAGGAAGGACCAAGTAGAATTCAAGGAAGCAAGTATATTTGGGTTCAAAAAGGAGCCAATATACAGGAAGAAGTCAAGCTGCAAGAATGTGCTAGTCAGTCAAGTCCTGTCAGACAGCCAAGGGTTGACAGACAGCCAAGGCATGACAGACAGCCAAGGCCTGACAGACAACCAAAATCTTCCAAACAACAAAGAACCCCAAGGCAACAAAGATTCTATAACAAACATAGATACACCAAACAACAAAAACCTCAATGGCAATACTCAAATGGTAGAAGCCATGCAAATCAAAATGACTCTCCCAGATCATCCTCTTCAAATAGCTTTCAGTTTCAACCCCAATACAACAATCCAAACCACTTCTTCAATCCATCCCAATCCACTGTCCTCACACCTTACATGATGCAAATCATGTCATATTATCATACCCTAAACCAGTTCTTCAACAAGGGACCAATGAACAAAGCTAGGGTTCCAAAGAAAAACTAATCCTTTGGACCCAAAAGAATAAAAAAAGGGTACCATAAAATTTACTTTCTGTTTTGCAGGTACCTAGGAAAGGACTTTGGTATTTAGATAGTGGTTGTAGTAGACATATGACCTTCAATAAAGACTGGTTGCAACAATATTCCCCTAAAAATGGTCCAAATGTAACCTTTGGTGACAATTCCCAAGCTAAGGTCAAAGGATCAGGAAATCTTATTACAAAAGATATCATTTTTACTAATGTGTCTTATGTAGAGGGTCTCAAACACAATTTGATCAAAGATAAGTCAAATCTGTGATAAGGGATATCATGTTGTTTGCACTAAGGATAAATGCACTGTTAAAGATAAAAACAATAAAGTCATCCTAACTGGATCAAGAAAAGGAAATCTCTACTGCTTAAACTTAGAGATTGTGGAATCCTCAAATGCTCACTGCCTTCTGTCTTTCAATCAATCTGATATGTCATGGCTATGGCACAAGAGATTGGCTCACCTCAATCACAAATCCATTTCCAAGCTTGCAAATTCCAATCTTGTCAGAGGTCTACCAAAGATCCCATTCAAAAAGGATAAACTTTGCAAAGCATGCCAATGTGGGAAGCAAAAGAAATCTTCATTCAAACCCAAGACCAAGTTGGACACCTCAAGACCTATTGAACTGCTTCATATGGATCTTTTTGGACCCATAAGAACTAGATCTTTAGGAGGAAAAAGATACTCCCTAGTTGTTGTTGATGATTTCACAAGATTCACTTGGATCATTCTTCTTGAATCCAAAAGTGACACCCTTAGCTGTCTGATAAAGCTGTTCAATAAAATTCAAAATCAAAAAGGGACATCCATCATCAAGATCAGATCTGACCATGGGAAGGAATTTGAGAACACTGGAGTAGAAGAATATTGTGATTCCAAAGGCATTGATCACAATTTTTCAGCCCCAAGAACTCCCCAACAAAATGGTGTTGCTGAAAGGAAGAACATGACAATTTGTGAGGCAAAGCAAGAACAATGTCCGTCGTAACACAATCTCCCAAAGTATTTTTGGGGTGAAGTCACATTACCGCAAAGGTATGTTCAAAACAAAACACTAATCAACAAATTCCACAAGAAGACTCCATATGAATTGTGGAATAACAAAGTCCCTACAATTTCTTACTTTCACAGCTTTGGAAGTAGATGCTTCATTCACAACAATGGCAAGAACAATTTGGACAAATTTGACTCCAAAAGTGATGAAGGAATTTTTCTTGGATACTCTAACACAAGCAAAGCTTATAGAGTTTACAACAAAAGAAGACTTGTTGTGGAAGAATCAATTCATGTTGACTTTGATGAAAACAATGATCAAAGTGTAACTGAGTTGTGTGATTTTGATGAAGGTTTGGGAAACCTAGATAATCTTCCCGAAGCATCTCCCATTCTTGACTCATCCGTTCTCAATCATGAACAAGATTCATCAAATCTTCCATACATGGTTCCAAGAAACTCATCCTGACAAACCCATCCTATGCCGTATGTACCATGAACTATCTCACTCTCATCAACAACCAATCCAAACCCAACCAAGTCAACAAAGAATCACTCCCACTTCCAATCCAATTGATGAGGAAGAAAATTTTCAAATAAATGGTCATCCCTCGATCGACCCTTCTCAAAATTTTCCCTTAGCCGACACCCAACCCTTAGCCGACACCCATCCCATTTCCTCATGTAATCCATCTTCTAGCCACCTTCCATCTCCATCCAATAATCCTCTTTCTCCTCCCAAAAACAATGATGAAACTACCATTACCCACATCATTCCACCCAATAAAGATCTTTACATCAGCCTTCAAATTGATAAAACCCCAGCCTGCATAACATCCCTTTTCTCATGAGTGCATTCATATCCCAAGTGGAACCAAAGAAAATAAATGAAGCACTCCAAGATGCCGACTGGATTGAAGCCATGGAAGAAGAACTAGAGCAAGCTTTGAAAGAAACAAAGTATGGCAACTTGTTCCTAAACCAAGAAATCAAACTGTTATTGGAACAAGATGGGTTTTTAGAAATAAGATGAATGAAGAAGGTGTTGTAATTAGAAACAAAGCCGATCAAGTTGCCCAAGGATACGTACAAGAAGAAGGTATTGACTATGATGAGACCTTTGCACTGTTGCAAGACTTGAAGCTATAAGGCTATTCCTTGCCTATGCTTCATTCAAGAAGATGAAAATATTCCAAATGGATGTCAAGAGTGCATTTCTAAATGGAGTTTTAAATGAAAAGGTCTTTGTATCTCAACCCGGATTTGAGCACCCAAAGTTTCCCGATCATGTATTCAAACCGAACAAAGCACCGTATGGGCTTAAACAAGCACCAAGAGCTTGGTATGATACCCTATCTAGATATCTCCTTGGCAAAGGCTTTACCAAGGGCCATATTGATAATACTTTGTTTATCAAAAAATATGGAGATGATCAGCTTGCTCATCCAAGTCTATGTTGATGACATCATCTTTGGCTCATCAAATGAGGACTTGTGCACCGAATTTGGAGATATTATGAAGGATCGCTTTGAAATGAGCATGATTGGTGAGCTCACCTTCTTCTTAGGACTCCAGGTCAAACAAATGGAGGAAGGAATCTTCATCAACCAAGCTAAATATACAAGGGATATGATCAAGAAGTTTGACATGCAAACCGCTTCCCCGCCAAAACACCCTTGTCAACCACAACCAAACTCCATGCCGATCTAGATGGTCAAAGTGTAAATCCAACACTTTACGTAAGCTACATTGGATCTCTTCTTTATGTAACAGCCTTCAAGACTCGACATTATGTTTAGTGTATGTCTCGTGCTAGATTTCAAGCTAATCCCAAAGAATCTCATCTCTCTCGCCGTCAAGAGAATTCTTAGATATCTCAAAGGAACCCCGATTTTGGCTTGTGGTATCCCACCGAATCCCCATTTTCTTTAATTGGATTCACCGACTCGACTATGCCGGATGTAATCTAGATAGAAAATCCACAAGTGGTGGATGCCGCTTATTGGCTCAAGAATCATTTCATGGTCAAGCAAAAAGCAAACCTCGCAGCCACCTCAATGTCGAGGCCGAGTATATTGCCGCAGCTTGTGTTGTTCACAAATTCTCTATCTTAAAAGTCAACTTCAAGACTTTGGAATTGAATTATCCAACATTCCCATCTTCTCGTGACAACTCAAGTACTATTGCCATGACAAAAACCCCGTCCAACATTCAAAAACAAAGCATATTGAGGTCGACATCATTTCATCGTGGATCATGTTGAAAAAGGGAATATCAACCTTGCAAAAGTTTGCACCGAGGACAATGTCTCTCGATATTCTCACAAAAGCCATGGATGAAAAGAGGTTTGAGATACTAAGAGCCATGCTTGGTATGATAAATATGCCAAAATAAAAGGTTGTTCTTCATAAATAAAAAGAGGCTTACATACCGAGTAATGCCGTCACAATGTTGCTCGACAGCCTATTCCCTCATAAATATTCCCGATAGCTATCCACCGATAGCTATCTTTCCAAAACCATGAAAACCAAAGACAACAACAAAAACATACAACAAAAACATAAAAACAACCCTTGAAATCTCTCTTTCTCATCATCCTTCACCCAACAAAAGCTTCCTCCAAACCATACAATCTTCAAAACCAGCTCCTCTTCAAACCCACAGCCTTAGCCGTCGACATTCTTTGGAAATGTCACGCCTCTCCTGCATCCTCCTCCAAAGACTCATTCCTTCATTTCTAGCCTCCCGAGTTGATTGCAAGGTCTCGTTGGTACCTCGCAACCACACCGGGTGCCTCTCCAAGAAAGGATCAATGGAAGTGACCGAATATTGGAGAGAAGGACTTGCCCTTCTAGGCCACCACTCTTCAACCGCATCATATGGTCAAGCAATCCCTCCATTGGAGTCACAAAGCTAAAATCTCCCGAAAAAGAACCATTCCCCGTGATTGCAAAATGGTTGACCAACACTTGACTCCACTCTCTCCACAAAGGTAAAATCTTGCAGTGGCCGAAGCAACCTATAACCTCGGTTGAATAGGTATGAGATTGTTGAAGAAGGAGATATATGCACTCCCGCAAAGTTATCTCCTCTCCTCCAACAAACCAACTCCCGGAGAGAGAGAATCCTCGCTCACAGTGTATAAAGCTTATCTTGCTCAACCTTCTTCCCGACAGCCTAAGCTTCTCTCCATAGCCGTCTCGAGCCCCGTCCCGCTTTACCAACTCCCCCAATGTGTATACCCTTTCTACCTTACTCTTTCCCTTACTTGACTCTCCTTGATCAACTTTGATTGTCTTCCCAAAAAGCCTTATTCCTCTCCCTCTTTACCGTCAACCTTTTCCCCGATGCCTACCTCCTTCATCTCTATATCTTCATCAACCCTCACTCTCTTGTTCTTACCCTTATCATTCACTCTCCGAACTTTCAACAATATTGAAAGACTCTCTCTCTATCTCCATTTCATCACTCATCAAATCATCCTCACAATTTTTCCCAAAGACCAATTGTTTTGTCAAGTTTGAGCCATAACTTTTGGATTAAACTTTGAGGAAAATCTACCCATTTGTGTTTGTAAATCAATCAATAATTTTCCTCTCGAAGTTGTCATGGTTTTATAGGCAATTTTCACCTAGCTATCTCGCATACCATCATCATTCAAACTAGCTTAACCGTCGAGTTTTCTTTCAATGCCTAGGTTAAAGCAACCTTTAAGTGATTTGATCGTGTTAATTGCTCACAATTGTCACTTCCTTCGCCGTCTCTTCCCCGCAAAACTCCTTGAAAAAGAGAATGTTCTTCTTGTGTTTTGTGGGAATTAATGTCTCAACGTGGGGAAGGGTAAAACCACTGCTCATATGAACAAGCTTACTTAACTTTGAAACCCCCAATGCTCATTAAAACCCACGTTTCACTCATCATTTGTCTCTCTCTCTCTTTCGCAATCACCAAAATTCCTATTTCATTAATTCTCGCTTAAAAATCATCTCTTTCCCTCTCTAATACAACATCGTATTCCTTCAACCCTAATTCCTTTAACCTTCAATGGCGTAATCCAAAAGCTATTTACCCGTATGCTCATGGTTATTTCATCAAACCTAATTTCTATGAGACTCAAGTTGGAATTCTCATCAAAGAACTTCTTGAGGTAAATGAATTACTTGATTTCATGGGAGCTAGACCTCCAATTTATGAAGAGCTATGCAGAGAGATTTATTTGGTGGGCAAATGTAAACAGAGAGAACAACTCAATAACCGCCACCATAGATAATGTAAAGATTACCATTACTCAAGAAATGGTCAAGAAGGTCTATGGAATCCCAAATAGAGAAGATGCCGTGAAAATATTTGGGATAGAGGGTCGATGTGTTGAAGACAGCTTTATGAGAAATTTCTTGGTATTAAGGTCCCCGACTTCAAGGCCGTTCAAGACAAAGCATTGGTGAAAAACAAAGATGATATCTTCAAGTCAACCCCGATGGATGTGGTCAACAAAGCCATTGATGGCAGCAATCCTCATTTGATCAAATGGGATCAAATGAATGGAAGCAAATGCCGAGCTTGATGACCAAGGACACAACCGGTGTATTGTCCTTCTCCACAACTTTCAACCGGCGCCTCAACCTCTACCCTCAAGTTCAAAAACAAGGTGGGAAGATGAACAACTTCGTGTTTATGAGTGGAATTCTTCATGATCTAATCCCTAAGCTCAAAACTCCTCTACCCAAGAAGTGGTCAAGACAAGAAGTCAAGCCGGGAACAAGGTGTTTCAATGAAAGAACCTTTTCATTGAAACAAAAGAAAGGAATTGTTATGAAAGCCGGAGATATGAGCCTTGAAAGTTTCAAAGAAGCCCAAGAAAAGATGCTCAAGAAACAAGAATAAAGATTGAACATTGGAAAGAGTTGATAGCATTGGCTACAAGTAGGAGAATAAAAAGAGGAGTGAAGACCAATGTCAAGAAAACAGGGGTGTTAAAGAAGACAAAGTGGTATCTCCTAGCAAGAAAGGCAAAAGCAGAATGATCCGGTAGCCGACAAAGGAAGGAACCATATCTCGATGTACCCATGCTAAGGATGTTGAAGAAAGAGGTGCTGTTGATAGCCATAGAGATGACACCATGGAGCAAACTCATGCCGGTGATGCCGATGTAGATCCTCAAGAACTCCAGCAGCCTATCAAATTGTCAAAAACACAAAGATAAAGGAAAGCATCCTCTCGACAGCCTATCCCTACCAAGCGCACAAATACCAGATCCAAGGTACAACCCTCCTTATCCATTCCTTCTAAAACTTTGCCAAAGAAAAGAAAACTAGAAAAGAAAGCCCCCAAAGCCAAGAAAACAAAAATAACTACCCCTTCCATTTCCCCAAAATCCACTTCTGTTAGTCCAAGAGTGGACAAGTCATCCACACCCACCAGTCATCAATACGCCATTGAAGCCATTCTTAAACTCAAAGAACCATCACGTAAGCAACCTTTAAGGGGGAACATTGATGAGAATATCCCCTCTACCCATCCTCAACAGCTAGCCAAAATCCCGAAAGCAATTGATGCTATTGAATTGATGGAAACCCCGACACCGAAAAGGCCGTTCTTTTGTATCTTGATGATATTCTAAGTGAAGAAGAATCGCAATGGCCCTAGATGAACTCGACTTAGGTTAATGAAGAAAAGAAGTGGACCAGGAGAGTCATCTAGTAACCCCAAGGTGACAGCCTATGGATGTAGATAGCCATACCTTCCCTTCCATTCCCGAGACCGAGCCTCGTAAATGAACCCGCCTCAACCGTTGAAATTGAAAGGGGGAATCTTGATAATACTACTAAGGTCATTCAAAATCTCAAGAAGGTTGGAGTTGAGATTAATCCCATACTTGTCTCAAAAGGAGAATCAATTGTGAATGCTTGCAAAGGCCTTGTGCTTGATGGAACTCAAGAAAATGAGGAAGCTATGATAGCTATCCTTGAGAAAAGGTTGGCCAAAAGTGAAGTCGTGGCAGCCTTTAAATCTCCTTAAATCTCAATTCGGCCCAATTCTCTCAATCAAAGTCTTGGCCAAACCTCTCGAGTCAATCCCAACCGTTTCAACCCAAGCCTCTCGCACCTTCCAAGCCAACTTCTCCAATCCCCGAAAATGAACCTTTTGAAGCCTCTCCTCATAGTCCAATTCTTGCCGGACAAGGTCAAGATTTGTCTCGATAGTGATCCAATTCTTTCCAGCCCGATGTACCCATCCAAGCAATTCCATTCCTCCTCTCAAAATCAATCCTTTCTTCCCAAGAAAGAACCCCGGATGCTTAGCCGTGGCATTGACTTCTCTATGTCTTCCATCAAGGCAAAGCAAGAACAAGGTTGGCTCATGTATCTCATTTCCCGTAAATTGCAAACCCATTTACCTATCCAAAATCCTGGGAACTATCAAGAAATGGTTTGATAATGGTAGCAAGAAACCTTGCAGGGTTAGTCTTCTTTGCCTATGAAAAATGGCACGTGTCAAGAACCTCATCAACCTCCAATTTTGTTCACCAAATCCCATCATTCCCAGAGTTCATCACTCCCAATACTCTTCTTGATTGGGAAGTTCTTTTCAGCCAACTCATATCTCCATCACTCAATTCATGCCTGTATATGCCAAAGGGTCTAGTCTTCACCCTCTCGCATTGACCTTGCAAAATCCTTTTTCCTTTCTCTCGTTTGAACAAAAGTATGCCCTCATGCTTTTGATAAGCAAAATGGTCAACATCTTTCCCCAACCCTTAATCCAGAATTGAGCCCTACCTTTCTCCCTTCATCACTGTTGATCCCATGAACTTCACCTCACCCAATGAAAACTCTCACTTCATGAACTTGGTCTCTATTCCTGAGATCAAAGAATTAAGAGAATCCATAGCTGACAATCAAAACAACCAAAACCGTTATTGATCTTTCCTCGTACTCGACAAAGGATGATGATGATGCTCCTTCAAGTCCCGCATCAAGAACCTCCTATTACAATCCCATCTCCTACATTTACCAACCCTCCTCAGCAATCCACTCATTCCTTTCATGAAACTCAAGTCTCAGTTCAATCACAACCAGATCAAACCATTGTGCCCATGAAGATCAAAAGAACAAGGAACAAGAAGAAGCATTTGTGGGGCACAATGAGAATCAGAAATGATCGATGCCCCTTACAAGAGCTCAACTAAAGTCAAAAGAAGATAAGTTCTTCAAGTATGATGAGAGGATGTCATGGGAATGGAACAATGAGTTCTACTACAGAGGAGTGGAGCCAGATATGAGAAGAGAACTAGAGGAAGAAAGAAATCTGATTATTTCAAATGTGCAAGAAAGAGAGGAGTTCTATGATCAACTCGGCCGATGATTGAAGTGTAGTTTTATGGAACAATTTTTTGGTGTGTTAAAACAATTTGTTTTAATTGGCTCAGTTTTTGTGACTGTAATCTGTGAACCTTTTCATCATGAGATTAAATTCATGCATTTCAATCTCATTCTGATTATTTGTGCTTGCTATAAATCCTTGTATTATTTCTTCTACTATTATTTCTCTTATCAAATGTGAAAACATGTTCTAAAATAGATCTTCCTTTACCAAAAAGGGGGAAATTGTTAGACCTAACTTTGATCAATGTCTTAGTTAGTTGGTTTTGATAAAGGAATATATATATAGAACAGGGTTTATATCAAAAGAGGAAGACCGTCGCCATGATCCTCTTCTCTCGACAGCCTAAGTCCATGATCGACCAAATCAAACTTCATATTCATTCCTCAAGATATCTCGATGCCTATGAGTTTGATAGTTATGATTCTGTTGTATACAATGATTACAATCAATCAAAAACATGAATCATATTCTCTCTAAGCCATCAAGATCATCAAAGTGCATCTCACCTTATTAGAGAACATCTCTCGATAGCTAAGTCTTGTATGATCTCGACACCCATGACTTCATTCCTTCGATAGCCATCACTTTGTCTCAATCTCGTTACCACAATCTCAACCAAAGTGGAACCCGGATCTTCACAAACTGCCAAGTTCACCAACGAAGACCAACGAAGACCACCGAAGACCTTCTAGAAGCTCTCGCCCAAGCTCACGCCAAGCCGCCTCATGAAGACCTCGCATGTGGACAAGTGGGACAAAGACCGCCAAGGCTCATTAATGTAGCCGCAAAGCCATATTCCAACGGCTACATTGAAGGGTATAAATAGAGGAGTTCTTCCTCTACACAATACTACCGAAAAATACTCTTTTTCACAACCCAAAACCTTTCCCCACACCCACACACACCTCCCGTAATTCACACACACACTCACCAATCCTTTCCCTTTAAACTCGTTCCAAACCAAACCCTCACCCCAAAACCTTTGCCTCCACAACAAAACACCCCTTAGTGTGTTAATTCACAAATTCCAAAATCCTAAGACTCGTACTTTAGGTGTAGAATTAGTTTGTAATCACTCAAGATCGTACTTTGAGTGTATTATTTGTTTTGTAAAATCTTGAGATCGTACTTGTTGTAAAACACTTAAGACTGTACTTTAAGTGTATCCCTAGTTGACTGTACTAATTAGGAAGAGGAAGTTCAAGGAACTTGCCTGAATCAATCATTTGTAATTTTTGTTGATTAAAGATTATAATAAAATTGATCTCACTTGTCAAGATTGACAGTGGGGGTGGATGTAGGAGGAGTGAACTCTGAACCACTTTAAATTCTCTGTGTTATTACATTTTTGCAATCACATTCACACACTTGCATTATTTCTTTGTGTTTCTTGTCCTATCATTATTTCAAATCTCTCTTATTCCGCTGCACAATTCAACTATCATCTGACAGCTAAGCCAAAACCTTAGCTGTCTGATCATCTGCATATTAACAAAGGGCCTTTCATTAGTAATAACACCAGATAGCACAAAAAAGTATTTTTTTCAAAAAAATAAAAAAATACCATCCACTTTTTAAATTCAGTTTCATTGTACATATATACATTTAAGGAGCTTTTACTTCATGTTTCTATCTCGTTCTGGATCTAATGGTCATTAGTAATGGGACATCCAATAACCTATTCAATATAAAGTTATTTTTATTCATGATTTTCTGACACTTGCATGTTTCACCTTTAGATTGGATTTTTATGCATGTGCATGTAACATTTTCAGCCCAGCTAACATAATTGGTAGATTTAGAAACTTATCACTCTCTACTAGGTTTTCTTGCTCTTATAAGCAATGGTAATTTGAGCAATGAGTAGTACTAACAAACTTACTTAGCCTAGTCTAGTAAATAGGTTCATCTTAATCTATAGTTTAGATTATCTCACAATGCCCTGATTTTGGCCCCATTATTATTTTCCCAGACTATGCCCTAATGGAGATAGTCACGGTGGTTTTAATCTAGGTGGGAGATTGTTGGGTTATGGAGTCTAAACCAATGAGGAGCATTGTTATGGTGGAATTCTAAGCCTTGGAGGAGTTTGAGTTGGAGTGCATGATGCAGTATGAGCAGCAACAACGAAACAGAGGATTCCTGGAACTGAGGCGGGCGCCTCACCCTGAGCCAGGCGGGCGCCTCGGCGGCAGCGGGGCGGGGCTTCAACAACAAGGCCTGGCGGCTGGGTAAGATTCTAGAATATTCTTAGATTAGTATTTAAACAATGTTAGGGCTTTTGTATTGGGGCAGACTTTTGATTTTATGAAATAGAAAAAGAAAAGCTTTGGCTTTCGAAATTAATTCTTGTCATTATTCGTTCGGTCATTCTATTCTCTAGCCTATTCGGCATCATTTGGTATCAGAGCTCCGGTTCGCATATCAATGGCTGAACGAGGAAGCGTGGTTCGTGGTGGATGATGGAGAAAAATTCCTCTAGTAATAAAAACCGAGCAAGTGTACTCACTACCGGTGTAGCAATATGCACGAGCAGGGGTCGAACCACAGAGACTCGTTGGTAAACAAGAGCAGTTAAAGCAATGAATAAAGTAACCACAAATTTTTGGATTTGAAATAATAATCTAATTCTAAAACAGAAGTAAACAATTAAAACTAAGAAAGCAATTTAAATGTAACGAATTAACTCAGATCAACAACGGAGATTCACGGATTGGATTCACAATTACTTTCACTTTATGCTATATTTATTGCTAAAAACATTAATCTCAATCTAAGATTCATTCACAAAAGTAAGGATTGGGACGGTGTGGTGCCCGAATTGCAACCCTTTGAATTATTATCAAGCTGCGTTTTCTATTACGGTCACACAACAATCAAACAATTATTTAGCCCTTTAGAATATTGAATCTAAACCCTTTTGATTTCTATTACGGCCTCAATTAGATCTAATCCACAAAGCAATGTTCAATTGTATCAATCCCCAAATTAATGGCGGAATTAATACCCAAATAATTAAAAGGCCAAAGTCATCTTAACATGAAATTGCAACCTTAAAACTGTTAAAGATAAATACTTTGAAGAACTAGAAAGAGATTAAATTGGAATAATGAGATCTATAGCATAAAGATCCAGTAATTGCTACAACCAATCCGCAAACCTAAGAGATTTAGCTACTCAAAGACATAATGAAAATAACAATACTTATAAAATAAAAGAACATCAAAACCTGAGAAATCCGGGATTGAAGAACAAAGAAATCTCTAGAAAGCTCAAAAACTAAGAACTCAAAAACAATGATTAAGATCCCTCTTAAAATCTGCTACTTAAGTATTTATATTAGGGCAAAATACAAAGGTCAAAACGGAATAAAAGTCAAGAATGCCCTTAATAAGTTGCTGAAATCTGATGCTGAATACGGGACGAGCGCGGCCGCTCTGCAGGTGAGCGCGGTCGCTCTTCTTTACAGGGATTTTTGTCTTCACAACTTCACTTGAGCGCGGCCGCGGTTAGGATGAGCGCGGTCGCTCTGGAGGACAGGGATTTTTGGCTTGCTTTCTTCAATGGAGCGCGGCCGCTCTAGGGTTGAGCGCAGCCAGCTCCGGGAGGCCAAAGAATCGGAGCTCGAATCTGCTTCATTATTTTCATGATCCGCTCCGCTCCACCTTGATTTCCTTGCCCTTTTCTTGACAAAACTCAACACAAAATCATACTTTTTGCCCTGTACTCATCAAACACTCAACAACCACATTAAAACAACATAAAACCCGGGATTTTGAGCCTAAAATAAGTTCGTAAACATGTAAAATGGGTGTGTAAAAACACATCCATCAAACACCCACAAACTAACCTTTTGCTCGTCCCGAGTAAAACAAAACAAAAACTAAACTACCCAACATAAAATAAACTACACTACGAAAACAAAGCAAAATATTTTTTTGGATGTTCTCTTCAAAATGGGAATTGTGTCGGCCAGACAGTCTCAGATCCTCACACAATATAATCACAAGCATACTATCATGAATCATCAATTAACATTACATCAATGCAAAAACCCACAATTTTCCACCGCGGCCTGAATGATGAAGTGAAGTATGGTAGACCATTGTTACATTCTAAGATTGTTTATGGATTCACTAAGTGATGCTCTAACAAAATGTGTATCAAATACAACCACAAAGGACACTCATATGCATGTTTCCACAATTGTCAACCCGACTATTTGATATTGAAAACGAAGATATGGCTCTAAGTGTTATAGTGCGAAAGATCGCATGGCTCGGGTCACGGTTACAAAAGAAGGTAAGGACATACGAACTTGGAAAGTGAGACTAAGAAGTCTTCATTTTATTTGTCCCTCCTCACTATGAGAATTCACTCCGCTCTCCCTTTTATTCCCAATGTGCCAACCCACAAACTAAAACTTTTGATACATACACAATATTGGGTCGGACACATTCCCTTATTTACGGGCCTCTTTTTAAATTCTAACTTGTGACACAATGGAGGGGCAAGATTGATTTTCTCATTTTTTTTTTTTTTTATTTTCTTTTCATTTTTTTCATTTTTTTCATTTTTTTTTTTCATTTTTTTTTTTCATTTGCCCCTCTTCATTGTATATCACACCCCTTTTCTGTTTTCACACTTTGACCCCCATTTATACAAATGATTTCACTCACCCCCAAACTCAACCCATATCCCCCATTCATTCCCTAGTTCACTTTCCAAAAGGTAAGGTATCCTAGCACTAGCTGAAAAAGGGTGAGGAAAAAAAAAGGCATCAAACGAAGGCGAATGGCGGTCTAAATTTTCCATTCTTTTCCATTAAGGCTCAACAGGGGATCTAGCGGAATAAATTATTTACTAGGGTAGAAAGCTGAAGGCACACAAAAGGGATGAAAGAATAAGCCATATGTATCAAGATAGCCTAATGACGTGATATTGACAATCATGCAAACCATGTTCTAGGGACCCCGAGAATGCACAAGTAATCCCATAAATGGCACTTAGAATGACAACAATGATCAATGATAAATGGAAGTGAGAGGTGGTGCAATCATGGTTTATTGTCTCAATGTAACCCTAATTCTCAAATCCAAGATAGCATAATGATTAACAAAATAACACTCAATCATCACAGACGCAGGCCAACAGTTCCCAAAATAAAGAGAACAAAAATTTTTAAATTTTTACTAAAAACAAAGAACAACCTAAACTAACATGGTGATAAGCAAAATAAAACACAGATACCCCCCACCAACAAACTAAAAGATTGCATTGTCCCCAATGCAATGAACTATAAACTCGGGTAGGGATACCTCAACCGATCCTTTGTGGCGGATAACCCCATTGGCTAGAAGAGCCTCCAGAAACCCCTGTTGCCGCCGCCATCGCTCTCCTTGTCCTGGATGAGCCACTTTGGGAAATTCTGCTTCTTCTTCTAACAGTGCTATTGCGGCGGAGCGTAGGCGGGAGAGCTGTGGCCATGTGTAACCAGTGGGGGCAACCGATCAAGAGTTGGTCCCACCTACTATCCCGCTGGGCCCGCCATGCTTGGGCCGTCTCACCTCTCGCCCTCACTCTATCATCGGTCTCTCTCACCCTACCATCGCCGCACTGATTCTCGCTCCAGTGGTGGTGAATCTCTCGATCAAACCTCATCTCCATAGCCTCCAACCGCAGCGATAGATCGTAAATGCCCTCGACAGATCCGCTCTCCGGTCTCGGCAACATCCTCCTCTTCTTCTTCTTCCTCCCCGTTCTTGCCGTTCTTCCTCCACCTCTCGGCTCAATCACAATCACCCCCTTGGGGTGGCTCTTATCCCTAATTTTCCTTTCAGTAATGGTGGGCTCCAACCCTATGTCCCTAGGGATATTAGTAAAATCGACTCCATTGAGCCCCATCAACCCCGTGATCATAAGAGGGTAGTTGTAACTATTCTTTCCCATTTGCTGATAAGTTCTATTAATCTCATGGGCCATGATTGAGCCTGTGTCTATGTTTTGCCCCGTCAAGATGACGTGCATCAAAGCGGCTCTGCGCCACCCAACCTCATGTGGCCTAGAAGAGGGAAGAACTCTCTCACATATAACCCGATGAAGATACTTCATCCGAGGGGGAAGAAGTTTAGAGGCAATCAATACCCCTTTTGGCAATGTTGGGTCAATAGGCAAACCCCCGAACGTTTCGGCAATCAGGTGAAGGTTACCCTTGGGGTTGTACATCATTTGTTTTTTGAGGTGTAAGAAGGAACAAGTGTTGGCATGCACGTGAGTGGGGAGGTGATAATAAGATATGATTCTCTTCCGGGAGTATCCCACTTCAATGCCCCGCACAAAAGATATATCATGTTCCCCTTTCCTAGAGAACGCATTTGCATAAAACTCTCGCACTAAAACACTACTCCCTCCAACTGTCGGGGCAATCAACAAATTCATCCACCCATATCTAGCTACAATTTCCTCTAATCCCATATCCGTAATATCAATGCCCTTTTCCACGTTGAAACTTCGGCGTATAAGCGTTAAAAAAATTTTCTGCCTCAACACTAACAAATTTGCTAGCATCGTACAAAGGTTGAGGCGCAATCGTGGGGTTTTTGTTTCCCCGTCTACGCTTGGGATTTGATGTAGACATTTTATCCAACAAATAAGCAAGAAATGGAGTTTCAAGTTCAAAGTTCTTACCCCAAATCAATGCTTGCCGGAAAATTCGCCGGAGCTGCCGGAAAACTCGCCGGAGTTTGGGAAGAAGGCCGGAAAACACCCACAAACTAGACCTTGCACAGCTTATACCCACAAACCACCTTCAAATTGAGCTTTAACCCACTTGATTCGCAAGATTGCATGCACCAAAAGCCCCTTCTTTGATTTTCGAATTTGCTTAGAATCGCCGGAATTAATGGCTTTTGGGGAAGGGAATTGGGTTTGGGTTGGTAAATCTATGGTGGGTAGGGTGATTTTTGGGTTGGAAGGGAGGGGATTTGGGGTTTGAGAGAGGAATTTAGGAGAGAGAGAGGAGGGAACTCGTTTGTTAGAGAGAAGAAGGGAGGGGCGGCGGTGTTGTTATGAAAGAAGAGCCAGCATCTGTTTAGGGTTATTTGAATTTTGCCCGTAATTTTAGCTCGAGCGCGGCCGCTACGCGCTTGGAGCGCGTCCGCGCTATATGACAAACCGATTCCCTTTATCCATTGATTGAGCGCGGCCGCCCGCTTGAGCGCGCCCGCGCACGCTGGGCAGCGAGTTACGCCCGTTTCTCCTTTAATCAAGCGCGGCCGCTCTATGTATGAGCGCGCCCGCGCACTCCGGGCAGCCAGTCTCAGACGCTTTTAGCTCCTTTTTGCTGCCTTAAAGTCCCCTTCTTCAATTTTGATCAGTTGCGTGCTATCCTGCACATCACCACAAACACACATACAAGCGTAATATCTATTAACATAATAAAAATAAACGAAAAAATATTTTTGGAAGGTGACAACTATTTACACTCCCCTATAAACCCACAAACTCGGAGAGACCCATAAAGGGTGACACAAAACTTTTGTTCGACAAAAATATGTCAAACAGTTGACCGCACTTTCGCTGCCTACGTCCCCATTAATGTGAGCGGACTACCCACATTAATAGGCTCAGGTCACCGTAGTTCGACACGTTCTATACTAACGACTCGAAAACGGCAAATAACAATTTTTTTTTTATGAATACCCCCACCCACAAACTAAGAATTTGCGATGTCCTCATTGCATGAACAAATTCCAACGCGAATTCAAAGCTAACGAGTGGTGATAAACTGAAAATAAAGACAGAAAGCATTAAAAGTTACCTAAGGTTGGGTTGCCTCCCACAAGCGCCTTTGTTTTAAGTCTTTGGCTCGACATGATGCTCATAATTTATCAGTTGATTTTCGGTGCATCCACCAACATCACCACATCAATTTCTTCCAAGATAGACACCCCTTCGTAATAGGGCTTGACTCGATGCCCATTCACCTTGAAAGTACTTCCGGATTTCAAATCTTTGAGCTCGACCGCTCCGTGTGGAAATACTTTCACCAACTCATAAGGGCCCGACCATTTGGAACATAACTTGCCCGGATAAAGTCTCAATCTAGAATTGAACAATAAAACCTTCTTACCCGGCATTAAGATTTTCGGCCTTAAGTACTGATCATGGTACCTCTTAGTTCTTTCCTTGTACAGCTTGGCACTCTTGTAGCTGTCTTGTCTCAACTCATCGATCTCATCCAAGTCAAGCATTCGTTTCTCACCCGCCTTCTTCAAATCCATGTTGAGTTCCTTCACAGCCCAATATGCTTTGTGTTCCATCTCAACCGGAAGGTGACACTCTTTGCCATATACAATTCTGTACGGACTCATCCCAATGGGAGTTTTGTAAGCAGTCCGATATGCCCATAATGCATCATTGAGCTTTAAAGCCCAATCTTTTCTGTTTGGCCGAACTGTTTTTTCTAGGACCCCCCTTGATTTGGCGGTTGCTCACTTCCACTTGCCCCGATGTTTGGGGATGGTAGGCTGTGGCTAGCTTGTGAACAACTCCATATTTCTTCAGGACTTGGTTGAATGTACTGCTTGTGAAGTGAGTTCCTTGATCACTAATGATTGCACGAGGCACCCCGTACCTGCAAAAAATATTCTCACACACAAACTTTGAAACAACGTTAGCATCATTAGTCCGGGTGGCAATAGCTTCCACCCATTTAGATACATAGTCAACAGCAACCAATATATACACAAAACCATGGGATGAGGGGAAGGGGCCCATGAAATCAATGCCCCACACATCAAATATGTCAACAACAAGATTATAATTTTGGGGCATCTCATCTTTCTTACCTATCCCTCCAGTTCTTTGGCATTTATCACACTTTTTGCAAAAATCTTGCGCATCTTTAAATATGGTGGGCCAATATAAGCCACTTTGAAGGATTTTCCTAGCGTTTTTTGACCACTGAAATGCCCACCACATTGTAAATCATGACAAAAGCGCAAGACACTCAATTGTTCATATTCCGGAACACATCTCCTCACCATCTTATCCGGACAAATTTTCCACAAGTAAGGGTCATCCCAAATGTAGTTCCTCACATCAGATTTAAATTTTCTCTTTTGATCATAAGTAAAGTGAGGAGGAATCATGTCACATGCAAGATAATTAACAAGATCCGCATACCAAGGCTCTTGAACATGTAGAGCAAGTAGTTGTTCATCCGAGAAATTTTCATTCACCGGAATTACTCCTTCATTGCTATTCTCAAACGAAATCCTCAAGCCTTGATAAGTGATCCGCCACTACATTCTCTGGACCCCTTTTTGTCCCTTATTTCCAAATCAAATTCTTGCAACAAAAGCATCCACCTGACAGCCTAGGTTTTCAGATCCTTTTTATTCAACAAATATTTTAAAGCAAAGATGATCGAATAGATTATTACCTTCGACCCAAGCAAATATGAACGGAACTTCTCAAGTGCAAACACAACAAACTAAAAATTCTTTTTCAAAAGAGTGGTATAATTAAGCCGTGCATCATTAAGAGTTCTACTTGCATAATGGATTACATGCGGTAATTTATCTATCTTTTGGCCTAAAAAGCCCCAATAGCAAAATCAGATGCATCACACATGATCTCAAAAGGGTGAGACCAATCAGTGGCTAGAAAGAATGGGAGTGCAAGTAAGTTTTTCTTTTAATAAAGTGAAAGCATCTAAACAAATTTCGGTCAAAGATGAACTCGGTATCTTTAGCTAGCAAGTTACTTAACGGCTTACAAATTTGTGAAAAATCTTTAATAAATTGCCGATAAAAACCCGCATGGCCTAAGAAACTTCGAACACCCTTAACTGAGACCGGGGGAGGTAGCTTAGAAATCACATCTATCTTAGCTTTATCGACCTCAATCCCCCTACTAGACACTATGTGGCCCAAGACAATCCCCGCCTAACAAGAAAGTGACACTTCTCCCAACTAAGTGTCAAATTGGTCTCGCATCATCTCCTCAAGACCATAGTCAAATTATCAAGACATCCCTCAAAGCTATCTCCAACCACAGAAAAATCATCCATAAACACCTCTACACACTTCTCTATCATGTCCGAGAAGATGGAGGTCATGCACCTTTGAAAAGTAGCGGGTGCATTGCAAAGCCCAAAGGGCATCCTCCTATAGGCAAAAGTACCAAAGGGACATGTGAAAGTGGTCTTTGATTGGTCCTCGGGTGCAATTGTGATTTGATTATATCCCGAAACCCATCAAGAAAGCAAGAATAAGCATGACCCGCCAACCTCTCTAGGATTTGGTCAATGAAAGGCAAAGGAAAGTGATCCTTTTGGTGGCGGCATCTCAAATTTCTCAAATCTATACACATCCTATACCCGGTCACCTCTCTAGTGGGCACATCCTCATTTTTATCATTTTTCACAACAGTAATGCCCGACCTCTTAGGAACCACTTGAACCGGGCTCACCCACTCACTGTCCGCAATTGGGAATATAATTCCCGCATCTAATAATTTCAGGACCTCTTTCCTCACTGCTTCCTCCATGTGAGGATTCAATCTCCTTTGTCTCTCCCTCGAAGGTTTAGCCCCCTCTACAAGATTAATTTTATGCATACACATTGAGGGGCTAATACCTTTAATATCCGCCAAAGTCCACCCTATGGCCGATTTGTGCTCACAAAGCACAGCAATTAATTTGGCCTCTTGTTCTAGGGTCAAATCTGAGGCAACTATCACAGGTAAAGTCTCGCCCTCCCCTAGAAAAGCATATTTTAAATTAGAGGGGAGGGGTTTTAACTCAAGAACCGGTGGAACCACAACTGATGGCGCATACTTCTCATTGAAGTAGCCTAGGGAGTGAGACGGGCCATTAACAGAATAATGTTCCTCGGCCTTATTTTCAATGGCCATTACTTCGGAACCCGCATTATCCCTAGTTTTCTCACTGTCATTCAACAACATCTCAAGTTCATCACATGCTCTATCATGCCACAGATATTCATGCACACAATCATCTACTCTCTCCACAAAGTTACAAGAATTCCCATTGTCCATTGGATTTTTCATAATATCATGCACAGAAATTTCAATAGTTTCGTTGGCTAACATGGAAAGAGTTCCATTGCCAACATTAATAATAGTGTTTGTTGTCGCCATGAATGGACGCCCAAGTAGAATTGGGGAATCACAACGACTACACTCACTATTAGGCATCTCAAGCACAACAAAATCCACAGGTATGATCAATGAGTCCACCTGAACCAAAACATCTTCCACAATCCCCAAGGGTCTTTTAATAGATCGATCCGCTAGTTGGAGAGCCATGTATGTAGGTTTCAATTCAGGCAAACCCATATCAAGATACATATAATGGGGTAACAAATTAATACTAGCGCCTAGATCCAACATCGCCTTTACCTTACTCGAGTTCCCCATATTAATAGAAATTATAAAACTTCCGGGGTCCTTTTGTTTGGGTGGGAGGAGGTGTTGTGCCACTGCACTAGCATTCTCTCCAAGAAAGGCTTTCTCATCCTTGCCATACTTTGGTTTCTTGGAATTAATTTCTTTGAAAAACTTGGCATAAGCCGGAATATTTTTTATCACATTCAACAAAGGGAGATTGATGTTCACTTTAGAGAACATGTCCATCAACTCCGACATTTGTTGATCCATTTTATTTCTCATAAATCTTCCAGAAACGGTACAGACCGGGTACATATGGATTGGGGTTGGAGAGTCAACTTTAGATTTCTCCCCCAATTCATTAGTACCTTCTTCCTCATTAACAATTTCAACAACAGGAGGGGGAATAGAAGATGAAGAAGAAATTACCTCACTACCTACCTGTTTACCATTCCGGAGTGTGGTAATGGCTTTTGCTTGGTGACCTTGACTCGGGAAGGTCCCTGACTTGTGCCCCTGCATTGCTTGAACAGCCTTCACCATTTGCCCTATTTGGGTCTCCAATTTTTCATAGCAGCCTTCATGATTCTTTGCCGCCCGTTGTCGTTCTCACCTCTCATCTCGCTTACCGCTTCCTCCCAAGGCTCCTTCCTTCTTTCAAATGGTCCCGGTGGAGGTGGAGGATGGAGAGGTTTATTTTGTGGATTCCGATTACCTCCCCACGAGAAATTAGGATGATTCCTCCACCCCGGATTATAAGTGTTGCCATAGGGCATGTTCGTGGATGCCTTGGGGATGTCCATACATAGCATTTAATTGCTCAGATCACAACCAAACCGCACACCACTTGGACACATATTAGTAGCATGAGAATTTAAACCACAAGTAAGCACATAAATCATTTAACACATTGGCACTAGAAGAGGTGCCTTGAGCAAATAACTTGTCAAACTTACTATTTAAAACAAAGAATTTGCTTGGATAAATTATCAAGAGCGCCAAATCCAATACCCCCTTGTTTTCCCCTAGAACTCTTTTGTTGAGAATTAGCACTCAACATTTCAAATAAGGCCTTAGTCTCCTCGGGGTCTTGACTCCTATAGAGCCTCCTCGCCGCATTGTCCACCACAGCATCGAGTGGAATCATTCAAGCCATCATAAAAAGCTTGATTCAAAGAGGGTAAAGAAAAATTATGCTGAGGACATTGAATAAGCATCATATTAAATCTCTCCCAAGCTTCATGGAAAGGTTCCCCCACATCTTGTGTGAAAGTCATCAATTTCTGTCTAAAAGTAGACTGCAGATGATGTGGGTAATACCTCCCGAGAAAAATATCTTGCATCTCACCCACGTGGCCGATGCTTTGGGATGGAAGCATCATTAACCAAGTTTTCGCCGCCCCTTTTAGAGTGTAAGGGAAGCACTTAAGTCTAATCTCGAACTTCACTCACTCCTCTCTTAATAAAAACTGGGCTACCGTCATAATGTATTCTTTCAAGAAAGTCAAGGCATCCTCGCCTCGGTAGCCCCCGAAAACTAGGTAACATAGCAAAATATTGGCCTTTGACCTCTAAATTCTTTCCGCTTCGGCACAAAGACTATGCATGAGGTAGAAGTGTCTACCCTAGGTCTCGTGTAATCATTCATTGTTTGAGCCGGTGGTTCTGCCATCTCGACTTTTTCTTCCTCTACCTCGGTGGTGGAGGGTTCAGACTCGATGTCCGAATCTGAAAAGAGAGGATTAAAGAGGGGATCGCCCTCAAATGTTTCCTCAAGTCTATTGATGTTATCGTCCAATGGAACCAATGTAGGCTTCAAAGAACGACGACCTTGCATTCACTACTTAACTTACTTGTTTACTTGCAACAAGTCCCCAGCAACGGCGCCAAAAACTTGATGGAGAAAAATTCCTCTAGTAATAAAAACCAAGCAAGTGTACTCACTACCGGTGTAGCAATATGCACGAGCAGGGGTCGAACCACAGAGACTCGTTGGTAAACAAGAGCAGTTAAAGCAATGAATAAACTAACCACAGCTTTTTGGATTTGAAATAATAATCTAATTCTAAAACAGAAGTAAACAATTAAAACTAAGAAAGCAATTTAAATGTAACGAATTAACTCAGATCAACAACGGAGATTCACGGATTGGATTCACAATTACTTTCACTTTATGCTATATTTATTGCTAAAAACATTAATCTCAATCTAAGATTCATTCACAAAAGTAAGGATTGGGACGGTGTGGTGCCCGAATTGCAACCCTTTGAATTATTATCAAGCTGCGTTTTCTATTACGGTCACACAACAATCAAACAATTATTTAGCCCTTTAGAATATTGAATCTAAACCCTTTTGATTTCTATTACGGCCTCAATTAGATCTAATCCACAAAGCAATGTTCAATTGTATCAATCCCCAAATTAATGGCGGAATTAATACCCAAATAATTAAAAGGCCAAAGTCATCTTAACATGAAATTGCAACCTTAAAACTGTTAAAGATAAATACTTTGAAGAACTAGAAAGAGATTAAATTGGAATAATGAGATCTATAGCATAAAGATCCAGTAATTGCTACAACCAATCCGCAAACCTAAGAGATTTAGCTACTCAAAGACATAATGAAAATAACAATACTTATAAAATAAAAGAACATCAAAACCTGAGAAATCCGGGATTGAAGAACAAAGAAATCTCTAGAAAGCTCAAAAACTAAGAACTCAAAAACAATGATTAAGATCCCTCTTAAAATCTGCTACTTAAGTATTTATATTAGGGCAAAATACACAGGTCAAAACGGAATAAAAGTCAAGAATGCCCTTAATAAGTTGCTGAAATCTGATGCTGAATACGGGACGAGCGCGGCCGCTCTGCAGGTGAGCGCGGTCGCTCTTCTTTACAGGGATTTTTGTCTTCACAACTTCACTTGAGCGCGGCCGCGGTTAGGATGAGCGCGGTCGCTCTGGAGGACAGGGATTTTTGGCTTGCTTTCTTCAATGGAGCGCGGCCGCTCTAGGGTTGAGCGCGGCCGCTCTGGAGGCCAGCAACTGGAGCTCGAGTCTGCTTCATTATTTTCATGCTCCGCTCCGCTCTAACTTGATTTCCTTGCCCTTTTCTTGAAAAAACTCAACACAAAATCATACTTTTGCCCTGTACTCATCAAACACTCAACAACCACATTAAAACAACATAAAACCCGGGATTTTGAGCCTAAAATAAGTTCGTAAACATGTAAAATGGGTGTGTAAAAACACATCCATCAGTGGACGTGGTGGTCGATGGAGCAGCTATGCAGCGGAGCCCCAAGAAGATGACCATCAGTACAGACGACGCTGTCGCAATATCGAGATAGAGGAGGTACGAAGACGGATTCAAATACTCCAGATCCGCTTGGATCGCAGAGAAAAACTTCTAGCGATGAGGGGTTCAGATCCGGTTGTTCCAGCCGAGAAAAAGGAGTACTATCAAGAGGGGATGGATTCCCTCGGCCAAAATCAGGGACTTCATGATAGGTATGAAGCTAACCATTCGAGGAAGATTGATGGGAGGATCGAAATTCCGAAAATCGAAGGTAAGGCCATTCCTAATGATTCCGTTGATTTTTGGATTGATACTGTTGAGTTCAAAGAGGGTATTTTTATCGAATCTTCAAGTGAGGAAAACCTTGTTGATTGGTCAAAACCCCCTCTGTTTGATGCAAATCCGGAAGAATCGATTGATTCTTGGATTGATATTGTTGGGTTCAATGAGGATTCTGTGTTCGAATCTTCAAGACAAGAAGACCTTGTTGATTGGTCAAAACTCCCTATGTTTGATGGGTGTCATGGTGATGTTCCTCAAGCGGTGACATTAGATCTTGTTGATGACGCTGAATCCGTTGTTGATTCAGAGATAGAGGCCAAGGAAGTAGTTGCTAAGCAAGGCGCAAACTTGGTGTGGACGTTTGAAACGGTTACCGTTGATCTTGGGTACACGAATTCGTATGTTCCCCGTTCTTTTACTCGATACATCATTCGGAAATTAATTATTGAGTTCTTTATATCCACGCATTGGGCTGATTGGATGGACACTATCACAAGTGCAATGAAATTTAGAGTTTATCAAGGGCATCAAATTCCTTTTGCAGATGGTGTTCAGATTTTTCGGGGTATAGTGGTGTTCCTATCGAGGGTATTGACTCGAGGACGAGTCTTTTCTAAGGAGGGGAGGATGATGCAGTATGATATGGGCTTCAAGGCAGCAGCAACCGAGCAGCAACAACGAAACAGAGGATGGTGTCTGAGCTTGAGACGGGCGCCTCAAGAAATCCCAGGCGGGCGCTTGGGCATCAGTAGGGTGCGTAAAGAGAAATGTATGCGCCTCATAAACAAAGTGTAAACAAAGCTTGCGGCTGTGGGCTTCAATATGGCTGAGTTTAGGGCTTTAAACATTTGTTTTATGAATTTTAAGTTAGGGTACTTTGGTCTTTTATTTGGAAAAGTTTATTAGGGTTTGGTAGGGTTCTAGAATATTCTTAGATTAGTATTTAAACAAAGTTAGGGTTATGTTTTGAGGCAGACTTTGATTTTATGAAATAGAAAAAGAAAAGCTTTGGCTTTCGAAATTGATTCTTGTCATTATCGCTCGGTCATTCTATTCTCTAGCCTAGTCGGCATCAGTGCAATTTCTCAAGGAGGAGGAAAAGAAGAAAAAAGAGCAACCAGAAGACTTTGTGCGCTCATAATGTGAGTTCATAGAAATCTAGGAGGGTGGATTCTGAATGGGTTATACATGCTCTTAAGTGAGCGCATAACAACCTATGTGAGCGCATAGCACCAAAATCAGCCAAAAATCTTGTTTCCTTGTTCAGACGGGATTTCGACTCAAAATAGGTTTAGGGCTTTCATATAGACCTTATATATAAACAAAGTGATGGCCTGAGACTTTGTGTTCTAGGAGAAAATAGTCAGAGAGAATCCGTGAGACCTACATAGAGCCAAAGGCGGTGCGGGTTTATGGGGTGCCCTTAGTGGCATTCCATTTATGGTCAAAGGCAAGTCTAGGGTAGTGTGTGAAGGTGTGTTCATGGAGAGACTACGTTTTCTGTGATAAGAATGAGGGCTATTTTAACACCACATATTGAGATATTAGTGAAAATATCTTGGCTTTGTAGAGCCCCAGAGGTAGCATGTGGTTGACGAATTGGGTTAACGAATATCGTTTGTTCTTTTTTCTTGTTAATTACTTTCATATGGATTCTTGCATGTATTTTGTTTCTCACCATTGGTCAAGTAGTATAGACTAAAACTGCTCGAAATTCGGATAGACCACAATTCCACAACAATGAGATGAGCTAAAAGAGACACATTGAGAACAAATGCAGCTTGATCATAATTCACACCAAAGAATCCGTAAACGAGCCGAGTCGAGCCGAGCTTTTGATGTTTCGAGCTCGAGCTCGTTAACTTTTAAACGAGCTCGAGCTCGAGCCCAGAATGCATGTTCGAGCTCGGCTCGAATCAAGTTTCGAGCTTTTTGCAAGCTAGCTCGCGAGCTGCTCGAACTCGAGTAATAACGAGCCGAGCTCGAGCTTCGACTTATTTTTTGAAAAAAATCTGAAATCAAACGAGCTTTATCGAACCCTAATTCGAGTTGTAATCAAACTCGAGCCTAAACGAGCTTTTATATATATATATATATATATATATACTCCCTCCGTCCCAGAACAATGTTCACATACACTGTTTGCACATGTTTTAAGGAGGGAGTATTATATTGAAAGTGTTGTGAGTGTGAAAATAAAATAGGAGGGAGAATGAGTGGAGAGAATAGTAAATTATAATGGTATTGTGAGTATTAAAATAATGTAGGAGAGAGAATGAGTGGAGGGAATAGTAAAGATTCCTTTCCATTTTAGGTAAATTTTAAATGTGTGAAGTAAGTTTTGGAACGCCCAAAAGGGAAAGTGTGAAGATTGTTCTGGGACGGAGGGAGTATATATATATATATATATATATATATATATATATATATATATATATATATATATATATATATATACTAAAATTCATTCGAGCTTGTAACGAGCCGAGCCCGAGTCGAGCTCAAACGAGTCAATCTCGAACAGAGCTCGTCGAACATACGAGCCGAACACGTGCCGAGCTCGAAAAAATGACGAGCTTAAAAATCGATTCGAGCTCGAGTTCAACTCGAGCCCACTCAAACTCGAGCTTTTTTCGAGCCGAGCTCGAGCAGGCTCATTTTGTGTAACAGCAAAGATAGATTATCAAGAGAAAGAAGGACTAATCGTTATGTAATAGTAGTGTCATTATCTTCTATTTATATGAGAAGAATTGTCGGTAATAATTGTCGGTAATAGTGCACGCATGGAGCCATAATAATGACCAACTCTATGGCTCTTCTCACCAGTTGCTCATGTATGACACTCTTGAGGACCATTACTACTGCCTCATGTCTTCCATAGCAAGGTACATGTGCCCGTGGCTAATGTTCAAGGTCACACACATCCAACTTTAACTACTAATAGTACCATAAAAAATATGTGTACATGCGCGTTGGTGCAGGCTACCTCTGTTGATCCCCGTCTGCCTAAATAAAGAGGGATACCCTAGCCATATCATGTTGTATGTTTTGGGTAGACAGCATATTTTTGGCTCCATTATTACTGCAATTGGAATTCTTACTTTGCAATGTTTGTGATGCTACCATGAAAAATCTTTGGTTGCACAGGAGCTGAGATGACCTGGATACTCCGGCTGCTTCCTTGCTTGGTTGACCGCCTACACACAAGGAACAAGGTAAACTAGGCCGGGGGTGACTCCGGCGTACCCCCTCCGGCGTGAGAGTAAGGTTAGATGAACAAGGAAGGTGGTATAACAATGGATGAACTTAGAGAGAGAATGCAGAGAGAGAGAGAACATACCCATGCAATGAACACTATTCACCTTTTATATCCCTAAGCCCCCCATGTGCCTTGCACATGGGGGACACTTGTCAATCATCCAATGGAAGTGATCTCAACCAACCTCAACTTAGTGGGATTTTACTATTCACCTTGTCACATCGGGCCACACATCACAAGTACTTAGGGTAAGGGACATAGGCGACAATCAATGTGCCATCCCGGTAATGCCCCGAGTTCCTAGTCGCCAGCGACAACCCGATTATGGGCGACATCAACCGTCATGTCGCCCGACCTAGGTGGCTCGCGAGCAACGTAATCTTCTTACTTCATGAGGCGGGCAATAGCTAGGCCATGTCTTTCGCATAGCCCCATTGTCCCTAAATCGATGTCCCCACGTCCCTTCTCGCCGGGGTCTAAAACAGCTCCAAGGAGCCTATTCATTCTATGTCGCTGAAACGGCAAATTCTCTTGGTCGGCCTAAACCCAACGGGCTCGGCCCTTAATTAGCTATTGGGCCTAGTTTCTTATTATTAGGGCCCAATATAATTTATGGGGTCGTATCAGAAGCCCCCAAGTTCAAGCCTCGGATTATTCATGGTCCAGGCGAGAACTTTATTTGATGTCGCATGATTCTCGCAATTTTATCCTCCGTACGGGCGAGGAAATAGTCCTTGTCCGTCACGCTCGTGCCACGTGTCGTGACGGGGAGTGAGCTGTGACGGTTGGGGGGCCGTACACTTACGTTGGAAACTGAGCCGTCCCCCCCTTAAATATTCACAATAATGGGGGGAATTTCAAAAATCATACTCCATTAACTCCCTCTCGTAACTCCCCCCCCTAACCTTTCCGTTCCTATACTTTTGGAGTTTAAAAACCCCTCTTCGCATTTTACACTCGCACTTCCCCCATCGCAGACACTCCTTATAATCAACTAATCCGCATATTTCGGAGCATCCTAAGGATTTCTAGGAGAAGAAGGGTGGCGTATAGAGCCCTCAAGCTTCCGTTTCAACTTCTCCTTCAAGCCTTCATTCCAATCTGCAACTTACCAGGTAATTTCTCTAACTTTGCCTTCTCGCATGAATTCTCGCTTGAGTTCTTGCTTGAATTCTCGCAAGAATTCTCGCAATTGTAATCTTAGATTTTCTTGTAAATGGTCGTCTTTTTTCCAAAACTTGTTAAGTCTGGTTGGAGCGCAATATGTGTGAGAGGGTTTTCAAAAGAGATGATGGGGGCAGGGGCTTTTACCTCAATTATAGATTCTTACTCCTTGCTTAGGCGACATGAGTATGCATGTCGCCCTTTCCTCTCCCTATAATACTCCGACCCTACGCATACTTTCTTCACGAAATTATACCCCTTCATGCCTTTGACATCTCTTTCCTTAAACTCGATTTTTCTAGCTCTATCGTAGCCCCCAAATTTACTTGGTCCTCCCTTCTATTCACAGGTCATGTCGTCTTCAAACTCAACATCTCGACCATGATGTTTCTGACACTTTAGCAAAATGAGACCCTAGAGCGACAACTGTCTCACAGTGGTTCTTCCAACCCCGAGGTCGCCGGCTCCAGCAGCTCTTCTCACTCCCATTTACAATCTCATTATTATGTTAAGTACGGGATTAACCCGGACATTTACCACATTGAACCGTATGTCGGAGATTTATCCCTTGCCGCTATGCGAGATAGAAGTGATGGGGTTATCGTATTCCCGTCTCAGTTAGATGCTGGCCTTAGGGTACCAATAGACCCCTTCCTGGTCGCTGTCTTAATCCACTCCCAAGCCGCCATAGTAGACCTTCATCCCAATGCTATTAGGGTTCTTACGAGCTACATAGTGATTTGCAGGGCCTTAAAACAAGAACCCACACTTCCCCTTTTTGTAAATTTGTTTGATGGTTATACTTCTGTGTCTCAGAGGCAGGGCGTAGTTGAAAACCGCCTCTCTGTCAAGTATAAGAGTCCTAGGCTTCTGACCCCCTTACCTAGAAAGGTCCATAACTGGCAATCCAATCCACTTCTGATCATATCCCGCATAGGCTGGACTCATCCATGTGATCTTGGCGACATATATACGAAGATTATAACCCGAAATGCCTTAGTTTCTGGCGACTCCCGGTTGAGAGAATTTTTTTTTAAGGTTTTGGAAGATGCCTCAGACACGGGGTTAGCGTTATTTTCATGGCGGGATATACTATCTCGCCCTTCTCTGCTTAGGAAAGTTGGTTTTCCCGATTATCGATATCCTGACAATGAACCTCGCTTGATCATCAAACCACTAGACCCGTACCCTGGTTGGGAACGCCATTCTGGGGATGTTCTCGCCTCCGAGTGCGGGCCTTGCAAAAAGAAAGATCATTGCTGCAATGCTATGTTTGAAGTTTTAAGTACGTATTTCATTTCCCTTTATCCTTTACTTTGTCTTTCTGTTTCCCTTTATTTAACACCTTTTCTTGGTCCAGGTTTTCGACACATGGACATCTCTGATAGACGTGCAAATGCCGCGGCGAGATCTGATGGTCGCCGTAAGCGCCTTACAAACGCCCGCCAAGCCGATCTAGCCAAGGCCCAGGAGATAGAACTCCCCATTTCTCGCGACGGCGATGATTCTGATGCGATTGCTCGCGAGAAGGCTGCGATTGCCGCCGAGAAGGCAGCGGGGCAATCACGAAAATCAAGCAGGGCGAAAACTCCTTTGAGGACATCTGTTGTTCAGCAGGAAGAGAGAATGGAAGTAGAAGCAGGCGAAGATGATGTTGATGTCGCGGTAATAGAGCTCGCCCGCCAGCCTAAGTCCCCCAGCCTACCCTTCCGGTTCTCGCGCTCACAAAAGGGTGCGAACAGAGGAGGAAACTGAACCAATAGAGGAATCCACTGAAGGGGAGGCTGAATTGGTGAGCTGGCTCAGGGAAGGGTTCGAGATGCCCACGGAGAGAGAAGATTTGTACAATCTTGGCGTGGAAATTGCCTCTGTTCCCCTACTGGAAGGTTTCAACCTTCATTCTCGCGATCCTCACAATAGTCTGATTGGCGCCGGCATACTTGAACGGACTTGCGACAGGGCGGCCATAAGAGAAGTGGTTGAACAGGATATTGATTTATCTTTGAATTTCGCTGGCCTTCAAATTTGCAGCGTAAGTGCTTGTCATGTAACACTTTTCACTTGGTAATCTACTTTTACTTCGTTAACATCCTTCACACTATTAACTTTTCCCGAATTTTCACAGGTGGCGAGTACTTTGCGTGGATTCAGGGACAAGTATAAAATGGCAATGCGTGAAGCCGAGAAAGCGGATAAGGTTCGCAAGCGCGCAGTGGCGGAGAGAGAAAAATACAAGGGCAGATGTGGCGAGATGGAGAGGGATTTGGCAAAGCTGCAGGGTGAGCAACTGAAGGCCTCGGAGGTGCTGAAGGCAAGCGAGAACAAGGCCTCGCAGGCTGAGGATAAATTGAAGGAGGTCGCCGCAGAAAAGGTGGCGCTGGAAGAGAAGATTCAAGCCCTTGAAGCCGACAACCTGGCCCTGACTTCCAAGAATGAAGACCTGGTCGCAGAGATTGCCGCCAACAAAGAGAGAGCAGAAACTGACGCCATGGATATGTACGACAAGGCCTTACTTCACGCCATACGGGCAGCGGCGGCAAGCTCCGAGGACATCCCGGCTATAACTCCCGAATCGATTGCGAAATGGGGCTCTGAGCAGTGTATCTACAAATGACTTTTGTCGCCGCGGTCACTCCATTGTCCCTTATGAAGAGGGAGAGCTGAAGGCTTTGGCTGCAGAAGATGAGCTTCTGGGCAAGCCAACCTGGGAACCTCCTGAACTCATCGACAACGATGCTCTGTCCATGTGGGTGGAACTGATTGGCGCGAAAGGTCAAGCTCTCCTCGCCGCTAAAAATGCCGCTCGCGATGCCCGCCGTGCTGCCCGACTCTCCGCTGGTGAAACACAACCCTCTGCCTCCTGATTTACTGTGGTTCTTTTTCTTAAACAATGTTTCGTGGTTGGCTCTCAAACAATTTACTTTTTTTTGCCTTTTAAACAATAGTGCTTTTGGGAATGTCGCGGTTTGCGACTTAAACATTTTATTTTTTGGATTGGTGTCGCGGTTTGCGACTTGAACAATTTGATGCTTGGTCTTTTGCGGTTTTTCGTCGCGGTTTGCGACTTGGACAGTTTGTGTGGTCAGTAAGGTCGTGGTTCTCGGCCTAAACACTTATGCTCTTTTTAATGTGGTGTCGCGGTTTGCGACTTGATACTTTACTTTGTGTATCCATATGTGATTCTTGAACTTTTACTTAGTTATAACTTCGATGTCGCTCTTAGCGACTTTGTTATGCCTTTGATTACTGTGTATTCTCGCCTTAACATTTACTCTACAATGGTTTAGATGCCGCCATTGGTATCTCGCCTTATCCTTCGCTTTCATAAACTTTCTTTAATGCTTCATTATGTCGCCATGCGACTCCAACTCTGTACTTTGTTATTACTCTGCTTATTGCAATTTGCGTTGAAATTCTACCTTTTTCGCTTCGATAGTTTATCGAAGACTCCTTTCTCATAACTTACCTATATACATACTACTCCCTCCAAAAGAGTGAGGCTTGTCTCCTTAGGCAAATTTTTACTCTATTCTTAAGATCATTTGCCTAACGCACTTTGCGAAAGTGATTTAAGTTATTGATGGATTTATTGTTAGATTCATTACTGTCGATAAACCGAGAGATGAATATAATGTATTTCCTCTTTTGATATAAACCCCGTTTCTGTATATGTATTCCTTTATCAAAACCAACTAACTAAGATGTTAATCAAAGTTAGGTTTTAACAACTTTTCCCCTTTTTTGGTAAAGTTACGCTTGACCTCGCATTTCGCTCTTCCAGGTCGCAATACAATTTTGGGACTTTTCTAGGTGCCTGAAACCGTTATCTCCTGGCACCGCGACTTGAAACCGTTATCTGCAAGCCGCAAGGTTTGGGCGACTTGAAACCGTTATCTCCAAGCCACCTCCCTTTCTCGCCCGTTAAAAGCCGGGACTTTTCTAGGTGCCTGAAACCGTTATCTCCAGGCACCGCGACTTGAAACCGTTATCTCCAAGCCGCAAGGTTTGGCGACTTGAAACCGTTATCTCCAAGCCACCTCCCCTTTCTCACCCGTTAAAAAGCCGGGACTTTTCTAGGTGCCTCGAAACCGTTATCTCCGTGCACCGCGACTTGAAACCGTTATCTCCAAGCCGCAAGGTTTGGCGACTTGAAACCGTTATCTCCAAGCCACCTCCCCTTTCTCGCCCGTTAAAAGCCGGGACTTTTCTAGGTGCCTCGAAACCGTTATCTCCTGTGCACCGCGACTTGAAACCGTTATTCCCTAAGCTGAAAGTTTGGGCGACTTGAAACCGTTATCTCCAAGCCACCTCCCCTTTCTCGCCCGTTAAAAAGCCGGACTTTTCTAGGTGCCCGAAACCGTTATCTCCTGTGCACCGCGACTTGAAACCGTTATCTCCAAGCCGCAAGGTTTGGCGACTTGAAACCGTTATCTCCAAGCCACCTCCTTTCTCGCCCGTTAAAAGCCGGACTTTTCTAGGTGCCTGAAACCGTTATCTCTGTGCACCGCGACTTGAAACCGTTATCTCCAAGCCGCAAGGTTTGGCGACTTGAAACCGTTATCTCCAAGCCACATCCCCTTTCTCGCCCGTTAAAAGCCGGGACTTTTCTAGGTGCTCGAAACCGTTATCTCCGTGCACCGCGACTTGAAACCGTTATCTCCAAGCCGCAAGGTTTGCGACTTGAAACCGTTATCTCCAAGCCACCTCCCTTTCTCGCCCGTTAAAAGCCGGACTTTTCTAGGTGCCGAAACCGTTATTCTCCAGCACCGCGACTTGAAACCGTTGATCTCCAAGCTGCAAGGTTTGGCCGACTTGAAACCGCCATCTCCAAGCCACCTCCCCTTTCCGCCTCTTCGCTTAAAAGCCGGGACTTTTCTAGGCGCCTCGAAACCGTTATCTCCCAGTGCACCGCGACTTTGAAACCGCATCCCAAGCCGCAAGGTTTGGCGACTTGAAACCGCCGCCATCTCCAAGCTCTCCAAGCTCTTTCGTTTCTCTCCAGCTTTAACGGCGACCGTCGTCCGCCATCTTCAAGCTTTAGCGGCAACCTCTTTGTCCGCCATCTTCAAGCTTTAGCGGCAACCTCTTTGTCCGCCCTTCTTCAAGCTTTAGCGGCAACCTCTTTGTCCGCCATCTTCAAGCTTTAGCGGCAACCTCTTTGTCCGCCATCTTCAAGCTTTAGCGGCAACCTCTTTGTCCGCCATCTTCATGAAATAATCGAAACCATATCGTTAGAGTATCTCATAAATATAAAAACACACCATAGCATGTCGAGAGAAATACTTCGCTATCATCTTTATCATACAGACATTACATGGTTCCTAGAACACCAAATTTTACATAACTTTCTCCTTTGACAATCAAAAGAACCATTTACAAGAAAAAGTTATGTAACTTTTGCTGTCTGGGGCAAAAGGCAAAAATCGAAATGACGAAGATGTCGCCACGGCTTCACTGATAGAACTGCTTGAGATGATCGACATTCCAGGCATTCTTCAATTCTTCACCATCTGGTTTCCTCAATCTATAGGTTCCTTCCCGCACCACACTCGAAATCTGGAAAGGTCCTTCCCATTTCTCGTTTAACTTGGTGAATCCGGGCTTGGCCCCTGTTGCTTCAACACTCCTCAAAACCCAATCTCCAACATTGAAGGACCTCCTGTTAACTCGCTTATCATGCTGGGCTTTCATCTTCTGTTTGTAATTAATCATCTTCTATTCTCGCATACATTCTCTTCTCATCAATCGTGTCCAGATCATTACACCGCCTCGCCCGTTTCGCCTCGTCATAGTAAGCAACCCTGTATGTCGGCAAAGCCATCTCCGCGGGTGCCATAGACTCAGATCCATAAGTAAGGGCAAAAGCGGTTTCCCCAGTTGCGCCTTTAACAGTAGTACGCACATACAACAAATCAATAGGCAACTCCTCTAACCATGCTCCACTTCTTCCTTCCAGATTTTTGCGCAAGGCGACAATGACCTGCTTGTTTGCCGCCTCCGCCTGGCCGTTGCACTGCGGCCTATATACGGCTGACATCTAATGTTTGACGTTGACCCTGGAGCATTCCGCTGAAAACTTTTTCCCGAACTGAGTGCCGTGATCTGAAATAATAACCCTTGGAACCCCATACCTACACCAAATGTTTTCTTGCACAAACTTTATAACTTGATCTTCGCTGATTGTCGCTAACGCCTTCGCCTCGCCCATTTTGTGAAATAATCCACGGCGACAACCACATGCTGACAACCACCCTTGGCCTTTGGGAATGGCCCTATCAAATCAATCCCCCACATGTCGAATGGCCATGTCGGCACAATAGGAGTTTGCTCTGTGGCGGGAATTCGAGGAATGTTGCCGAATCTTTGACATTTCTCGCACTTCTTCACATACATCTCCGCATCTTTCCTCAGGCTTGGCCAGTAATATCCATGGAACAACACTTTGTCAGCTAACTTTCTCGCCCCGGGATGGCCACCACATACCCCCTCATGGATCTCGAACAAAACCTTCGAAACCAAGCCGGGCTCAACACACCTCATTAGTGGTTTTGAAAAAGACCTCCTATACAATACTCCATCTTGCACAGTGAATCTTGGGGATGTCGCCTTTATCACTTTCGCCTTACCCTCATCTGGCGGCAACTCTCCTTTATCTAGAAATTCCTTCATTTCCACAACCCAGTCCTTCTCGCCATCGACAATCTCAGCGACAATCGGTCTATCGATCACCGGCATATCCACGTATTCAATCATTGGCTCATCGGCAGTGCTCTGCTCCTCAGATCCCGCCGTCCTACTCAACTCATCAGCTCGCGAATTATCAGCGCTATCAACTCGCACCAACTCCCAGAACTCAAAACTTTTTAATAAACTTCTCGCCAAGTCACAATATTTCGTTAGCACCACATTCAAAACTCCATACTCGCCATTTACCTGATTGACAATTAACTGGGAATCCGAGTGAATCACTATTTTCGTCAACCCAATATCTCGCGCCAATTCTACCCCCTAAGCAATCAAAGCCTCATACTCTGCTTGATTATTCGAGACGTTGAACTTAAATCTTAGGGCTTTCTCATACTTTACTTCCCCATCCGGCGAAGTCAGAGTGATTCCCGCACCGCCTTTATCCTTTGAAGACGACCCATCAACATACAGAATCCAGCAATCAAATGGCCTTTCCTCCTTTTCCCGCAAACAGGGCCCTACCTTCTTTTCCGCTTTCTTCCTTACTAAGTCTTCCATCAATTCCTCCTGCGACTTTGTAAGAGATGTCTCAACGATGAAATCTGCCGCTGCGCCTTAATTGCTCCTGGGCGAGATTCATACTTTAAATCAAACTCAGTTAACTCAATTGACCATTTCAGCAATCTTCCCGCGGCATCAGGTCGCTGCAAAATCTTTCTCAAGGGAGCATCACTTAACACAACAATGGTATGTGCGACAAAATAAGCTCTTAATTTTCTCGCGGCCACTACCAAAGCATAGGCCAACTTCTCGGCATTAAAGTACCTTGACTCTACCTCGCTCAATGCCTTAGACACATAGTAAATCGGTCTTTGAATCCCCTTCTCTTCTCGCACAAGAACTGCTGCCACTGCCAAGTCTGAAGCCGCCAAATAAACAAATAACTCTTCTTCCTCAACAGGACTACATAATAACGGCGGCTTACCCAGATATATTTTCATCTGTTCAAATGCGGCATCACACTCTTCATCCCAAGCAAAACTCTTCACCCCCTTCAACACCTTAAAGAACGGCAAACACTTTTCGGCCAACTTAGAAATGAATCTCCCCAAGGCTATAATCCTCCCATTCAACCTTTGTATCTCGCGTATCGACCGGGGCGGCGACATCTCCAATAAAGCCTGAATTTTTTCAGGATTAGCCTCTATCCCGCGCCTATTCACCAGAAAGCCCAAGAATTTTCCCGCAGTCACTCCAAACGTACACTTGCTGGGATTCAATTTCATTGAGTTTCTCCTCAAATTTTCGAATGTCTCGGCGAGATCCAACACATGATCATACTCCTTCGTTTTTATCACCATGTCATCTATATATGCTTCCAGGTTTCGCCCAATCTGCGACTTGAAAACCTCATTCACCATTCGCTGATAAGTCGCCCCGGCATTCTTCAAGCCGAATGGCATCATCTTGTAACAAAAATTTCCTTTAGGGGTTCGGAAAGCCGTTTTAGCCTTATCATTCTCGCACATCTTGATTTGATGATACCCCGAGTATGCATCAATGAAGCTGAAGACCCTATGGCCGGCAATCGAATCCACCAATTTATCAATTCTCGGTAGCGGGTAGCAATCTTTGGGACATAGGTATTCAAATCGGTAAAGTCAATGCACATTCTCCACTTCTTATTTGACTTTAAAACCATTACGGGACAAGCTAACCACTCGGGATACTGAATCTGCTCAATGATTCCCGCCTTCAACAATTTATCCACCTCTTTCAAAACCGCGTCTTCCTTTTCTGGCGACAAATGTCTGACCCTCTGCTTGAAAGGCTCTACATTAGGATCTGCATTCAGACAATGTAAAGCGACATTCTCATCTATTCCCTTCATATCCTCAGGCCTCCATGCAAACACATCCAAGTTATCTTTAAGAAATTCGACCAATTGTTCTCGCTCATCCCTGAACAATTGTTTCCCGATCTTAACTCGCTGCTCCGGGAAGTAACGGTTGATCTCCACTTCTTCTAGCTCCTCCCCTGCCTGGAGCTCGGGCTCATCTCGCGTCTGCAAAGTCTCAACTTCTATCCTTTTCCGCTTTTTACTCTCCCGGCCTCATGGGAATCATCTTTCCAGATCAAGAAATGTCTTTCCCGTAGGCCACCCATCGGGGTCTCCACCTCTATCATCTCGCAATCTTCCTCGCCACTATCAAAAATCTCCTCAATCACGATCTCCTCAACCCTGGGCTCCCCCATGTCGACAAACTGCACCACCCTAGCGTAGCTTAAGCTTGGCGTCCCATTCACAACTTCAATCCCCAAAACCATCTCGCCTTTAGCATTCTGACCGGCGCTCCCCTGGCTGGAATCTCGCCCACTGAAAACTTTGATTACTTCTTTAATCATCTCTGGTGCCCTTTGTGCCCCAGCGACAATCACAGCTTTGTCGTTCTCCAAACTCTCCGTTGTCGCTGAATCATTTTCGCATTCACTAAGCTCAACCATATTTATCCTCAGTTGGCGAGAATCAGACTTTGTCACCAATGAACAGGTGGCTTTCCCTTTTGCTTTTACCATCTCCTTCTTTTTTCTCGCAACCGAGATAGCCTCACTCTTCAGACAGCCAATACCACGGGCCGTGGGGTACTTTACCCTCTGATGCGGGATGGACAGCACCATTTCAAAACTTAGCAAAAAGGGAATTCCAACTATCGCGTTGTAAGCGGAAACCAAATCAATCACAAAAAACTCCACCATCTCGCTTCTTATCATCTCGCCTTCACCAATCTCTACTTCCAACAGGATTGTCCCTTTCACCTTAACTGAGTGATTTGTAAATCCTTCAAGGCATCCCTGGTAGGGCACCAGATTAGCGTCAGAGTAGTTCATCCTTTTGAAGGCTTCATAATACAACACATTCCTGCTAGCTCCCGAATCAACCATCACGCGCTGTACTACATTGTTTCCCGGGCATATGGTGATGATAACAGGTTGGCTCCCATGACCCTTTGTTGCGGCAAGCTCACTTCTCGAAAAACTAATCACCTTGTCTTCGCTGGCGGCAAACGGGGAATATCAAAGCGTGCGCCAACATCATTATTTGATTGTCCAATCTGCGCGACACTTGGTAATGGGTCCCGAATCACATCGACTACGTTTCGACCCGGGCTCTATCTTGTCGCCCTCCTTCTTCTCGCCTCGCAAAGGCCCTCGAGATATTGTTTGAAGTCGCCTTTATCAATCCTGACTTGAATCAACTTTCTCAAATTATAACAGTCTTCTATTGTATAGCCCTTGTCTTTGTGAAAATCGCAATATTTGCTTGGATCCCGAGCCCCATAAGTATCTTCTCGAATGGGGTAAGGCTCTGGAAATTCCTCTTTCCTCCAAATCTCGCTCAAAGTAGTGTTCAATTTACTAAACTTAATGATCCTTCCTTGCTCCTGACCTCTACCTCGACCCCCTTTGTTTCCGCCAGTACGAGATCCACTGCGACCTCCTCGATCAACCTTGCTTTCCTCTTTGACAACTTCAATCCGCTCTTTGGCACTTTTCTTGCCGGAGCCTGCTGCAGGAGGGGCGGCCTTAACAGCTTCCTTCTCAAAACCACTACGATAAGCTCTAACCCTTTCGTACAACTCGCCGGTTGTCTTCGGCAAGCGCATACAGAACTCCGCCTTGAACAGGCCCGGCAACAACCCTGAGTTAAATAGCATAATAATCTCGCTCTGACTGATGTCTGCAATCCGGTTCGCGACCTCCATAAATCTATCTGTGAAAGCCGAAATGCTTTCTCCTTCATACTGCTTCAAACTACACAATTCGGTCTTTTGAGCGGGCTGCGCTCCTGATCCACTGAATCTCGCCAAAAACTTGTTTTTGAGATCCTGATACCCCATCACTGATTCCGCTGGCTGCGCCAAGAACCATTCCAGTGCGTGATCAGCAAGGGTGCTCGCAAACGCCTTGCAGATTATAGCCTCATTGTCGGTTAGCAGCGACAACGTTACCTCAAACCCTCCAATATGAGTGTTAGCTCTAGTGCTCCCGAATAACTAGGTAGATTTGGCATGCGGAAAGTGGGGTCGGGGCGGCAATCTGAATACTCTTTACAAACGGGGCCGAGATAAGAGCCTTTCACTTCACGGGCTTGTTTCCCGCTTCCAACTCTTTAATTTTCTTAGCCATCTCCACCATTTCGGATTTCCATTTATCATCTTCACTTTTCTTCGCCTTCTCCAACTCAGCGGCTTTGGCTAATTCTACGGCTTTCAAAGCTTCGGCCACTCTAATAGCCTCCGCAATCTTGTCGGCTTCGGCGGCTTTCTGCGCCCTTTGTCTATCACTCCTTTCTCATCGATCCTTTCTCGCCGCCTACGATCTACGTCTGCGGCGACATTTCTTCTCGACGAGCTCTGTCGGAGTGCCTTGATCTGTGGGACCTTTCCCTTACATATGTATCATCATCGGAATACCTCGAGCGACTTGGCACATAATCTCTGTCGGCTGTGGATCCCTCATCGCTTTCATATCCAAAATAGTAAGAGTCATCTCGCGAATTTCCCGATTTATGATAAATTCTTCCCTCTTCAATACGATCAGCACGTCTCCTTTTGACCCTTTCAGATCTCGCTCTTTCATCCTCTTGATGCTTGCGAACCCTTTCCTCATTCTCGGGCGGCGACATGGCCCTCGTCCGCCCTTCATCCCTCCTGGATGCATTTCGACTAGTGCTTTGTCTCCCTCTATCCCGCCCTTCCACTTCGACTGACAGCTCTGGCGGGATCACCGTAGGTGCCTGGCCTATCTTTTTTAACCGCTCATTGTTCGCGAGAACCTTCATCATATAGGCGTTCTCATTCCTTAGCCGTTCAGCTTCGGCCCTGGCACTCTGGGTTTTAGATGGAACGGGGTCTCGCTGTCCTTCCTTTCCTTTATTTCTCGCTTCTCGCTCTCTATCTTCTCGCCTACGGGCGCTCCTAATGGCCGAATCTGTCTCAGAAGTGTGGACATCGCCTTCGCGAGCAGTTCCTGATCTCGCCCCGCGGGCATCCTTGCGAGTATCCTTGGCATTTGGAGTTTCCGTCATAGGGTTCTGGGCTCCCTTAGCCTGAGTATCCTTTTCTTGTACCATTTTGACTATATTCTGGGCTTTTAAACGACCCAAACTGATCACAATCAACTTCAACACCAAATAACCACCTTTAAAACACCTCTCAGCAAGAGCACGAAACTGAAGAACACCAAACCTAACTCACCGTAACCTTCTCAATAAACCTTCTAACCTTCCCCAATAATCTTCCAACCAAAACAAGGAACAAAAATCAGGTCCCGGCAACGGAACCAACTGATGCTACCATGAAAAATCTTTGGTTGCACAGGAACTGAGATGACACGGATACTCATTTGCTTCCTTGCTTGGTTGACCGCCTACACACAAGGAACAAGGTAAACTAGGCCGGGGGTGACTCCGGCGTACCCCCTCCGGCGTGAGAGTAAGGTTAGATGAACAAGGAAGGTGGTATAACAATGGATGAACTTAGAGAGAGAATGCAGAGAGAGAGAGAACATACCCATGCAATGAACACTATTCACCTTTTATATCCCTAAGCCCCCCATGTGCCTTGCACATGGGGGACACTTGTCAATCATCCAATGGAAGTGATCTCAACCAACCTCAACTTAGTGGGATTTTACTATTCACCTTGTCACATCAGTCACACATCACAAGTACTTAGGGTAAGGGACATAGGCGACAATCAATGTGCCATCCTGGTAATGCCCTGAGTTCCTAGTCGCTCAGGCGACAACCTGATTATGGGCGACATCAACTGTCATGTCGCCCCGACCTAGGTGGCCTGCGAGCAACGTAATCTTCTTACTCATGAGGCGGGCAATAGCTAGGCCATGTCTTTCGCATAGCCCCATTGTCCCTAACTCGATGTCCCCACGTCCCTTCTCGCCGGGGTCTAAAACAGCTCCAAGGAGCCTATTCATTCTATGTCGCTGAAACGGCAAATTCTCTTGGTCGGCCTAAACCCAATGGGCCTGGCCCTTAATTAGCTATTGGGCCTAGTTTCTTATTATTAGGGCCCAATATAATTTATGGGGTCGTATCAGTTTGCATTACATTGCATATGAATAAACATGTGTGCATGCGTGTTGATATGCTTTTAATGTGTGATTGCAGTCAATAAAATACGATTTGGGGCTTTATAGTCAACTAGACTAAGTAGAATCACACAACTTGTGATGCAGTATCGTGTGCAGAGCAAAGGCAGCAACAGAAAACAGAGGGAGAATTCTGGAAGTGAGGCGGGCGCCCCACCCGCTTGAGACGGGTGCACAGGGGGCGGACGGGAACATCGATAATGCGGCCAAGTCGTAACGTAAGCAGTCTTTGGAGATTAGTGGGCTTGGTTTGGGCTTGCTTTGTTTTTATGGGTTCTTAGGGTTTTAATGAATTATTAAATTAGGGCTTTATTTTATTTATTTAGTAATTCTAGAATCTTCTTATAAGTAGTATAAATAATAAGCTAGGGTTATTGTATTAGGGCAGACTTTGATTATATGAAATAGAAAAGAAAAGCTTTGGCTTTCGAAATTGATTCTTGTTCTATCGTTCGGTCATTCTATTCTCTAGCCTATTCGCCATCATTTGGTATCAAAGCCTGGTTCGTATATCAATGACTGAATGAGGAAGCGTGGTTCGCGGTGGACGTGGTCGATGGAGCAGCCGTGCAGCGGAGCCCCAAGAAGATGACCATCAGTACAAACGACGCCGTCGCAATATCGAGATGGATGAGATACGAAGACGGATTCAAATACTCCAGACCCGCTTGGATCGCAGAGAAAAGTTTCTAGCGATGAGGGGTTCAGATCCGATTGTTCCAGCCGGGGAAAAGGAGTACTATCAAGAGGGGATGGATTCCCTCGGCCATAATTATGGACTTCATGATAGGTATGCAGCTAACCGTTCGAGGAATGACGCTATGAGGATCGAAATTCCGGAAATCGAAGGTAAGGCAATTCCTAATGATTCCTTTGATTCTTGGGTTGATACTGTTGGTTTTAAAGAGGACCTTTTTGTCGAATCTTCAAGTGAGGAAAACCTTGTTGATTGGTCAAAACCCCCTCTGTTTGATGCAAATTCGGAAGAATCGATTGATTCTTGGATTGATATTGTTGGTTTCAAAGAGGGTTTTGTGATCGATTCTTCAAGGCAAGAAAATCTTGTTGATTGGTCCAAATCACCTATTTATGATGAGTGCAATTGTGATAAGCAAACTTCTTTAAGATGCGGAGGAATGCTGATGATATCCATCTTTTCTTGGTATAGGGCAAAATGTTCGGCAGGATCTGTCGTGCCATCATATTGCTTCATGGGGGGTACTTGAAATCTCTTGGGAATCTCCACTCCAGCTATTGCAGGGACAAAGCGTGAATCATGATGGCTGGTTGGAGATGCTTGGTTGAAGGGTAAGGTGACTCCGGGAACCTTCATAAGGATTTCTTTAAGTTGCAGCACTTCTCTTGCAAGGCAGTATCTACAACAGGGTTAGTGGCAACTATAGGATTAAAAGGAGTATTGAACAAGTTGAAACTCCCTGTTTGCCCCACATGAGGTGGGGTTGCAAAGGTGAAGCATGACATCAGCGGCATCGGGTTGGATGTGACGGTGGTGCTTTCAGTTTGAACAGTGCAGGATATGGGTGTAGCGCCTTGACTGCCTTGCGCGCTCGTCCCAGCACATGAAAAAAGAGTTATGGGCTGCAAAGGTGAGACCTCTGATGTGCTGGTTACGGGAAGGGTGAACCCGGAAGCTGAAAAATCATGATGTAGCCTATTGATGTGATTAAAGATCATTTGATTGGTGTGTTGCTGCCCATCTATCTGATCTTTCAACTGTTGCATCATAGACGTCATGGCAGTTATCACTCCTAGTGAAATGTCTGGCAGCGACATGTTTGAAGTTCCACCTTGGTTGAACCCCAGATTTTGAGGTGTGGCAGCACCGGAGCCCACAGGTGAATGTGCGCTAGATGTTATAGGCAAGCTTGACATGATGGTCCTTGCCCCGGTCGTGATGATGGGGGTAGACATAGCTGAGGTCGGATTGCTCATCTTGAATGGAATCTAAAAAACCAAAGTTCCCACAGACGGCGCCAAATTGTTTTGGACAAATTTCGACAAGTGAATTTGTCTTCTCAAGGAGGTTTGGGCACAAATGGAATATGATCCTCAAAGCAAGATGAACACAAGGATGTAACAAGGAAACCCTTAGAGCAATCGTCTAAGAGAAAAATCTAAGGAGGCTTTTGGCAAGCCTGCCTAAACCAAACAAATTTTATTAGGTATTTGAGAGTTTTCGAGTACAAGTGCAGAGTAGAGTAAGCAAAATTGTGTAACGTGAATAAGAGTGCTTCCGAAGAGCAATATATAGGTGTTATTGTAACTGAAAATATCAACTTGAATGTCATGCTGATCTTGCGCCTAGAATCTTGCTTCTTGTTGAAGGAGTCCAGCCGTTATCCTTTGATTGATAGTTTGAATCTGTTGTGTTGCTCTTGGACTAGGTCCAAACGGTCACATGGGTGAATTATTTATTTATAATTCTGTCCCTGAAAAATAGGATAAACACAACAAATAATTTCAAGGCGTTAGTCCAAGATGTAAACCAAGACGTTACCTCAAGATGGATGTCCAAGATGCAGAACATGTTGAGTGAATTTTTTAGGACGTAACAATTGCCCCCAAAATATTGAAGCGTTCCATGTTGAATACGGAGGGCTTTAATATTTTGCCAAGTGTCGCTTCAGGCTTGAAAGAAAGGTGATGAGGTGGTTGGCCCGCACGATGCCCGAGGATTTTCGGGCTCATTATGGGATTTATAATGGTCTTGTCAAATTCATTTTGAATTTTCAAAAAGGGAACCATATTTCGCCAAACTGCTCCTTCTTTCGCCGGCGTCATTGTCTCTGTTTTATCTCCGGTGAGTATTCTCCATTTCGTTTCTCTGTTTATTTTCTGTCCATTGCTTATGGGTAAGGGAAAGGCAGTTATTGACGTTGAGGCCACTCCCCCCAAGGGTTTTAAGTTCTTAGGGTTTATAAAAAAGAAGAATGACGAGCGGTGCAACTTCAGTGCATCCCATGTTGATACGTTGAAGAGGAACAATGCGTTCCCCTCAAGTGCAGAGTTTCTGGTACCAGGCAAAGCTGGGAGTGCCGACTGTTTTTCCGTTGATTGGGTAGGTTTCTATGAGTATCCCTTTACAATAGGTTTAAAATTTCCCTTTTCTCCCACGATTACCCGCTTCTTTAAGGCCACGAAGCTTTCTTATTGTCAACTGATGCCCATTGGCAGGCGTACTTTGCACACATTAGATAGGATTTCATCGGAACAGGGGTTGGTTGCCGGTCTAGAAGAGTTGACTTTTTCGTATGACATCAAGACGTTACCTCGAGATGGATGTCCAAGATGTAGAACATGTTGAGTGGATTTTTTAGGACGTAACAAGCATCATATAAGATAGTGCACACACTTCTATATATCTAAATACTTCATTTATTATACATATAAATGTGTATTACATAAAAAAAAGCCAACTGATGAGCCCGGACCAGTTGCACCGGGCCCACGCTCGGACTGGCCCAGAGAACCAGTGACGTGGCAGTCCCTAGACCGCCGGAGTCAAGGCCATGGACAGATAGACCCCTGAGGTCAAGACCGCAATCCTCTCCGCATCATCCTACTCCAGACCGGAGGGATCCTGACCGCTGGATTGGTGCCCACAGGAGGTATGACCGCTCCATCCGTGCCCGCGTCAAATACCTTTGATCGCGCTCAAGATGTTGACCGCGGGCTCATACCTGCCTTCCGGTTATCTCACCTGCCTCCCGGTTAATGGCAATCCTTACTGAGCAAGTTAGCTTACTGGCTCTGACATGCAAGTGGCTGGCTCACTCCCATCGCATTCAATGCGGCTCAGTCAGGCACCTACAATGGCATTAAATGCGCCGCACCGGATACACGGCTCCTGTCCACATCAGCGACATCCCTTCTGACAGAGGGTCCTCCCTCCCTAACAGACCCAATTGGATGCGGACACGTGTATGCGGTCAAATACCAAAGTGCCCCTTAGGGCTGACCTCATGGCTTACGTCAGCGAGCAGCTCCCCATTGCCTATAAACAGAAGACCTTTCTCCCCTTGGACAAGGTAAGTTCCAAATATATTGAGTAAGCCATATTATTCTCAAACCCTAAACACTCACACACACTCAAGGTATTCAACGCCTTCTTTACTCAGAAATCTTACTCTCACACCCGAGGGCCTGAGTTGTATTAACATCCAACTTTGACCTTAACGGTGCTTCATTTGTGTTGTGTTATAGGTACATCAAACCACCAAAAATATCCTGCCAGATATCCTTGAACCGCTCCTGACCCTGAAAAGCTTGGCATCATCAGTGGTTCCATTGCCGGGAATCGTCATTTGTTTCTCGTTAAATTTCTTTGTTTTCAGACACCTCTCGTGTTCTAAACAGCTGACTCTCTAAAGGCTCTTCTTTTCAGTCATTTTTCTTTTCAAAGAACATGTCTAAAATCTTGGAAAATACCGGTTTTTTGACCCTCCAGGAAGAAAACCAGGCCTCACCTTCCAATGTCAATAAAGATAAGGCTACGACGTCCGTTTTTAATAGGATGGGGGCCCGTTCCCAACCACAAAAAAGCCTTTCCCCTGTTCAAAGGGTTTTTCATAGGTTGACGGATGAAGCCAGAGCTGAAAAAGCCCAAGCTCTCCTCAACAACAGCCCAAAAACTCCACAAGCTCCTATAAAAAACACCGCCTTAAACACTCCCCTCTCCCCGGAGCAAATTCTGAAGAGGCAGGAGATCCTCGCCGCCAAATCCAAACTGGTCGCTGAGGCCATGGCCATCAATGACGCTCAAATGGAGATGTTTGAGATAGAGGCAAACGGCGGACTACAGTTCCCACAAGGGTCACAAAGGTTCTCCCAACGAGCCCCCGCTAACTCGCTTGCTAGTCAAGCTAGGGGGGTAAACCGGGTTGAACCAACCCTTGATCGCGGACAGCTGGCCAGACGCAGTGTGGTGCATGTGGATGATAGCGAGGAGGCTGGGGAAGAAGCACAATCTAATCACCGTGCGAAGCCCCAAGCCAGAACCCTGGCTCACGCCGGGCAAAGGGCCGTGGCTCATCGTGCCAAAAAACAAAAGGTTGACAATCAGAGCCCGGAATTTGTCAAATTTATGCAAGAGATGTGGGAGACCAAAAAAAAGCAGCCCAGAGGTGTGGCCGTACCATGGATGCCTTCAGCGACAAGATCGCTCAGGCACCTATTCAGAAGGGCAAGCCCCCCCAGATGGATACATATGGTGGCTCCAAGAATGCCAAAAGCCATATGGGACGATTCGAGGGACAGATAACCCTATTCTCGTCAGACGAATCGGTGATGTGCAAGGCCTTGGCTGTAACCTTCACGGGCAAGGCCCTATCTTGGATGCTGGCCCTAATGCCCCGGTCCATCCAATCTTTTAGTCAGTTTAGAAGCCTCTTTCTAAATGCCTTTGCTAGGGCCAGTGAGCCCGCTCGACCAAATACAGATCTTGTCCGTGTCAAGCAGGCCGCAAACGAGACCACAAAAAACTACATCTCTCGGTTCCGGAAAGTAAGCGAGGAGATAGTGGATTTGGAGGAAGGAGACATCAGACTCTGCTTTGAGGGCGGTCTCAGCTCCTCTTTCCTAAAAATGAATTTTGCCTCCAACCGGCCAAAAACCGTCGAGGAGATGTATGAAAGGGCCTCTGCCATTGCCTCCGCGGAAGAACCTAATGAGCCCGCTGCCCGCGCACCCGCAAAAGAGAGAATCAGCCAGGTCCAGGACACCACCCCAGAGCCTGCCCGCGCTAAAAATCAAGGCAAGAACCGAGGCCGCGGGTCGAATAAACTCCGAAAAGTTGTGGATGAAACAGTTTATACCCCCTGTGAATGTGGTGCCCAAGATAGCGGCTCTCTCTTATATTTTATTTATTTTTGGAACCGCTTTCTCGTGTAAGGGGGATCACCGCCTCACATCAGTTTGGAAACGTCCGGTTTAAATTGAAAAACGGAGTCGCCACGCCATTTTGATTTTCTCAAAACTTTGAAAAAAAGGATTTGGGCCCGGAGGTTAAGTTACCCTTTGGGAAGAACGGATCTTCGTTCACCCAAAGAGCCTTGCCGAAGCAAGTCTTCCAAGATCCGCTTTTCATGCTTGCCTTAGTGTTTTCGTGTGTGGGATGTGTGTTTTGAAAAGGAGGGAATGTACCAAGTGGTCTTCCGGACGTATAAACCATGAGTTGGTTATCGCTCGGGATTCCTTGGATTTTTGATGTGTTAGGGACTTTTGTCCCGTTCTCATCTTGGACTTATGATCATCATGATGGGACCTTGGGTCTCATGTGATCAAGATAGGGACATCGTTTTTATAGTCCAAGGATGAGACTCTTTAGAAAGGAATGACCTTTGCCTATCAATCCTACATCTTGAGACGATTTGAGCTCTTTCGGGACATTTATGCTCGTCTCAAGTGATGATCGGAGATATGTGGCTAAAGTTCATCCTTTTCTAAAGGAGAATTCGTTTATGGCATCTTTATGTGGAAGAAATGATGTAAATATAGGACCTTTACACCATTTCGCTCCAAGAGATGCTCCATGTACCAAGGGGGACTAGGGGAGGGGTATAAAGATTGGATCTTTATACTCATCCTATGCCTTTTTGTGCCTTGTGAAGGTCACTAGGCAATCCTAGGAGAGAGATCCAACCATGAGGGACATGGGGAATGCATGTTCAAGCTAAAGATGACATTTTTATGCAAGCATATGTAATGTACATGATGCAAGCTAAGGCTAGGAAATAAAAGGAAGGACCTTTTATGGTTTCCTATGTCCTTTATGAACCTTTTAGGTGGACAATCCTTGGAAACAAGATCCATGGGAAGGGGAAATGACATGCATGCATAAAGATGACATTTTTATGGAAAAAGGTGACATTTTAAGTGCAAAGGATGCTACTTTATATACAAAGATGACATTTTAAGTGCAAAGGATGCTACTTTATATGCAAAGATGATATTTTTAATGCAAAGGATGCTACTTTATATGCAAAGATGATATTTTTCACATCACCATGTGAGAGATCCACCCTATAACAAGCCTTTTTTGAGGTCTTATTGTTCATCCTTAGATTGGATCTTCCATGGATCCTATGTGATAGGGGAATGGGGGATGTATGATTTACATGCCTAAAGATGGGATCTTTAATGACAATATATCAAGTACCAAGCAAGTATATAGTAATATGTAAAGCAAGGAGCAATATATCAAATAAAGACAAGTATATTTTCAAGAAAAAGGGGAGGAGAGGTTACCAATGGTGGTGTCCCTCTATCTCCTTGAAGTTTACCTAGGGAAGAACCAACTTTGGAAGGGTTTTGGAGAGGAAGGAGGTGGTTGTTGGTTCTCTCAGCTTTCTGGAATTTTGTGGTGGTATTTTGGCAGAGTAACACTGCTGAAAATCCTCTTCCAAAATGGGTAGAGGAGGCCTCTATTTATAGGCACTCTGGCAATGGCTAATGAAGCCGTGCGGCTGTAACCCCAAGGCTAATGAGGTCGTGCGGTCTTATCCAGAGATGACTCAGCTTATTTCTAGAATCATGCAAGGTGGCCTTCTAGAAGGGCTTTTCCAGTGAAGGACTACGTGGAATTTTAATTCCTAGCAAGTCCTTCGCCTCTCGGAAGGTTTGGAAAAGTTCCCAAATTGCCCCTGAACTTTAGGAAAGTCCGGGGAATTGCCGAGAAACTTAACCGAAAGGCATGAGCCAGATTTGGGTACTTACAGAAGCCCCTCGGCAACGTCACTTGCAGGGCGAGTGGGGTTGTCGATAAAAAGGATCCAATCTTGCGAATTTTCGAGACGGATTGGGTGACCAAGGTGGTCGAGGAACTGAACCTTTGGAAGGCTACCTACGTATCCCGGAGGAATCAAGCAAGATCGTAGTTCGGAATATATCCACTGGGGAAAGGGGTGTCATATGTGATGAATTGGCTGAACCTAAAGTAGGCTACCTACGTATCCCGGAGGAATCAGGCCAGGTCGTAGTTCAGGAAAAGGTCCGCTGGGGAATGGTGAAGAGAAACTGGTCTCTTGCTGGTGAAATAGAAGAGAAAGTGACCTAGGAGGTCAAGTGACTGATCCTACTGGGGATATGCTAGATGACGGAAGTGACCAATGTGGTCGGATAGCTAGACCTCTCTGAGGGGCTATTTCACCACTGAGGAGTTATGAATGAAAAGGGGTGACCATTGTGGTCGGATGGCTGGACCTTTATGAAAGGCTACCTATGTATCCCGGAGGAATCAAGCCTTGGTCGTAGTTCAAGTCTCACTAGATAGTTAGGAACAGTGTCTAGGATCCTAGAGGTTTTGACAATTAATGGAGGTTGTCACCTGATTTGACAGTTGATGGAGGTTTTCACCTGACTTGACAATTAATGGAGGTTTTCACCTGATTGACAATTAATGGAGGTTGTCACCTGAGAAAACTAAAGCTTACGTCACTATCGAGAAGATAGAGGTAGCTGAAGTTGGAAAACTTAAGCGTACTTTATCATCTGTGAGATAGAGGTAGCTAAAGTTTGGAGAACTTGAGCGTACTTCACCATCTGTGAGATAGAGGTAGCTAAAGTTTGGAGAACTTGAGCGTACTTCACCATCTGTGAGATAGAGGTAGCTAAAGTTTGGAGAACTTGAGCGTACTTCACCATCTGTGAGATAGAGGTAGCTAAAGTTTGAAGAACTTGAGCGTAGTTCACCATCTGTGAGATAGAGGTAGCTAAAGTTTGGTGAACTTTAGCATACTTCACCATCTGTGAGATAGAGGTAGCTAAAGTTTGAAAAACTTGAGCCTGCTTCACCATCTGTGAGATAGAGGTAGCTAAAGTTTGAAGAACTTGAGCGTACTTCACCATCTGTGAGATAGAGGTAGCTAAAGTTTGGGTTTTGACAATTCGGAGGTTGTCACCTAGCGTTATTCCGTTATAACGGAAGTAACGGAGGCGACTCGGGAGGAAAGTTTATTTTCTTAGAGATAACGGATATCTTTGGAAAACAACGTTACTCTAGTTAAGAAATAACAGGAGTTATATGCCTAAGTGGAAAGTCCAGGGGCAAAGATGTAATTTCTGCTCAGAGCAAATGAGGCCGCCCGGCATGAGATGAGGGCAAAAGAGGCTGTCCGGCTAGAAATTTAATTTTATCAGATTATTTAAACAGACTTTGAAACGGGCAAACAGCATTATTTGCTTGTTTCTGTCGAGGAAGAGGAAGAGAGGAGAGAGAGAAAAAATTGAATTTCTTCAATTCTCTTGCTTTCTTGGCTCAAGATGGATCCGAAAGGAAACCCAATGCCTAGGCAAGCACGAAGAACCATATCCGAAGCCGCTAGAAGGAGGAGGAAGGAGCTCGTTCGAACGGAGCGGAAGTATGACTTCAACACGCCTCCATCTGAGTTTTATCCCGGTAGGGGAGAGCACAAATCTACTAAACCTCAATCTGTTGGGGTAAGCATTCTTGATTTGCTTGATTTTGTCAATTTTGATTGATTTAGGGCTTGACCCAAATTTTAGGAATTTTTCGAATTTTCCTAGGATTTTTGTTGATGATTTTGGAATTTTGATGATTAACCTATGAGGCTAAGGACACAAATGAACATGCATGTGCAATTTATTTGAAAAATATTGAGAATGACCCATTTTTTGAAAATAAAGTAAGAAAAATAATGTCTAAAATGTGACGGAGTTCTTGCATGTGCTAGAACTAAGTCAATTCTTGATCATGGATGAGAAAACGGGATTTTGGACGATGAAAAGGATTCATGCATGCCATTTCGAAAGATTAATGCTTATTGTGCAAAGAATGTTGAAAATTGGAATTTTGTGTTTTTGAGAGCAATGTGCTTGACACGACGTGTTTCAAGTGATGAAAGACATGTTTTCTAGGCAAAAGATGCTAGAAATCTTTTATGAATGCTTTTCTTTGAAAATATGTGCACTTTTGAACATATGTATGCTTTTGAGATGAGATGAAGGATTGACACGTTTTTTTTTTGTGTTTTCCTACAGGAGAACAAGTCGAGGGGACCTTCTGAGGTGGCTGTGAAGCTATGGGATAGGATGCCCAACTTTGAGAAGGATGGGGTGAACCCCAAGTAGCTGGTAATGGGTACCGACCTTGACCTGTTCATTGATGCCATTGGCAGAGGTATCCACGTGACCTCTAAGAGTAAGGGGCTAGTCCAGGCCCTCTCAGAGTTCTGGTGGGACACCACTTACAGCTTTCACCTTAGCTAGGGGGGAGATTACGGTGACGCCAGCCGACTTTACTTTCATTACAGGCTTGCAGTTCACTGGGAAGCCTGTGACTTGGAGAGACCACATTACGGCAGAGGAGTTCAGGGCTCTGGTTGGATTCGAGCTCCATCCTAAGGGGCTCGGGATGGAGATGAGGAATGTGGAGGTGGCGGTCCATGAGTGCATGCAGGGATTTGCCGCCAATGAGGTGACTGCCCACCAGCTCGCGAGAGCTTTCTTGTGGTTGATTCTGTCAGTCACCATCTTTGCCAACTCTGGGACACTGGCTATGCTGTGCCTGCTTGACTCTTTGGAGAACCTGGATGAGGTTGGGGCGGTCTCTTAGGGTGAGGCCGGATTGGCGGAGCTTTATTTCTCCTTGGATATGTACAGCCGAAATAAGGGTGCTTCTATGGACTGCTTCTCTTTTGCTCTTGAGGTAGTCTCACTTTCTTTTCTCTCTTTTACTTTTTTGTCTTGAGACTTTTATAAGAGAAAATGACCCTTTTGTGTTTTGAACATGCAGGTCTGCTTTTGCGAGGTGATTGGGTTCTTTCCCTGGAACCAGCAGAGTGATCCGAAGATCTTTCCGGCCATGATTCGTTGGAGGGGAGATGCTAGAGACAAGTTTATCGAGAAGACCCAGATCACTTTTGACTACAAGATGGTGAGACCGATCATCAACAGGGATGGACATGAGGGAGTTGACTTCTACCCTTGGGGGAGGTACCTGGAGGTTCTGTTAGGGGATGCCGTGGAGGCGACTAGGCAGAGGAGGTGGCTGACGGGCTTGACATGTGATGTCATTTACTTAGGGGACCACTTTTCTAGGCAGCATGGCCTTGTCCCTCCTTTGGATGCCATCACACCTCATGTTCCTCCAGCGCGTATGCTACAGCCTAGGGACTGGTCGGCGGATGATATTGCTAGGTATCAGGCCAGCGTGACGGTCGAGGAGTATTTTGACTTGGCTACCCTGTATGCCACCTTCGTGGAGCAGCGGTTGAGGACGCCACAAAAGCTAGTAAAGTTGGCCGTCACTCAGGGGTACGGGGAAGCTGAGCCTACTGACCCGCCTATTCATCCTGCTCATCTCTCATATGTGGTCAACGCGGTACCGAGGAGGTTTATGATACCTGTCCCTAACACAAGGGAGCACTGGTATACTCTGCCTCCTGACAACACTATAAGTACCTATAGGGTCTCTTCCTTTTTTTGGATTTCTTTGCTTCCTGCAATTTTGGACCTTTCTTGAGATTTTCTGAGTTTTTGTTCTCTTTTCATCTCAGGTTCCTGCTCGTTCTTACGATGGCTTGGTGCGGCAGAACATGGGCTGGAAGGATGTATGCCGGTCCCTTCTGAGGAAGTTGGCTTGTGCTTCCAGGGCTGGGGCAAATGTGCAGGAGCTCGTGCGCAAAAGAAGGCACATTGGGAGCACTGCCTCTGCCTCGTCGGCTTCAGAGTATGCGACCTCCTCTTCCAGTGCTATGCCTCGGGGATAGGGACCCAACACCGGCATCTTAGAGCATCTGGCAGAGTATGAGCATGTGAATGTCAGCCTATCGGACGTGAGTGACACTGAGGACTTGATGAGGGATCCTAGCTTCTATGAGATAAGCAAGTCAGAGGCTTAGGATTCCTTAGAATTGATCTAGGAGGAAAGAAACAAACAATGAACAAATTTAAGCACATTTTATTTGTTTTTCGTTTTATTTGGGCGCCGATGGGGCGAAAATATTGTATTACTCTTTTATTTGCTTTTCTATTTTATGCTTTATGAATTTGCATATTACTTGAGCCTCGGGGCAGTTTTTTGCTTGGAAATGGGGCTGAAACTGGGCCAAAATGGTTTATGATGACATATAACTGCATGAATGGTATTTGGACATGTTTTTATGCAGGTTTCATTGAGAAAGTGGGGTGAGAACTCCACTTGGGCAGCAGCAAGAGCTGCTGCAGATTTTTTCTGTAGAAGGCAAATGAAGCCGCCCGGCCAGGTCTTGAGGCAAAAGAGGCCGTACGGCTGGAAGTTCTGTCTGAACTGGTTTTTTTAAAAATAAAACCAAGGCTTGGACTTTTCATTTCATTTTCACCCTAGACTTGTCCCAACTGATCCCAGAGCATATTATTGACCAAAAGACATCAACTTTGATCACTTGCAAGGGAGAAACCCGTTAGATTACAAAAGGGGAAGAGAGACCGTTTTCTGTCCGATCTTCAATCTTGGATGAGGCATAACTTTCAATCCAACAAGAGGCTGTTTGATACCACCTTCAAGATCAAGTCTTTATGGCATTTGAAGGATCTCCCGCCCGATTGGGACCTTTTGAGGGCCGCGGCGAGGTTTTGGGACGTCCGGAGACATGTTTACTGCTTTTCTTACAACGAGCTTGTCCCAACCTATGAAGACTTCCGAGCATTGATTGGGGGTCCAGAAATTGAGGTTGTGTCAATTCCTATGATCGGAGACGTGCTGGTGGTAGTAAAGCTGTCATCTTTTCTGCAAATCTCTCTGGAAGAGGCTGAGGGGATAATGGTAGCCCCTGATAGGATTGACCTTTCTGACATCCAGGGCAGGTTTGGGCTTCCGGATACGGCTACGACCATGGTGGCTATGGATGCCTTCATCCTCTGCGTGTTCTCGTCTTTGTTCACTACTGAGTCCGTAGGGGTCTGTCATGGTGGCCTTTTGGACATGGTTAGAGACTGCAGGGCTGGGAAGGACATTGTCCCGCTGATTTTGGGTGAGACCCTGCATGGCATCGACAGGATGGCTAGGGGAGACCATTTCATGAGGTCTGGGAGCCCGGCTGTATTGACTTTGTGGCTGCAGGAGAGGCTTGGGGCTTTGCCAGGGGCTTCGCCTACTCAGTGCCCTTGGGTGATTTTCCAGAGGGGTGCACCTAGGCAGCAGGACCAGGGTGACTGGGAGTTGACTATGGCTAGGTTATCCACTTCGGATATTTACTGGTGGATACCTCATTGGAGGCTGCAGACCCGGAGGACATTTTAGGGGTCCTATGTGGTGAGGATTCTGGGGCTTTCTTGGTCATCCTTCTACATACCCTGCTTGGTATCCAGGCAATTCGGGGCCTTACAGGAGCCGTTGGGCGATTGGGAGGACATCCGTACCAGGGAGGTGGTGCATTTGGATATGTGGGATCCAGCCAGCTTCTCATTCTTCTTGAGGGCTTGGACATATACTGCTTTTCCACCCAAGGCTATTCTCAAGAGCAGGAAGAGTACCATCTTGACCACGGCCTACTTGGACTGGTATGAGAGGGAGATGGGAGCGACTCAGGTCATTTTGGGAGAGAGACGTCAGGCTTTATTGGGGGCTGACTGCGACTCGAGTAGGACTCTGAGGGAAGCTGAGGCTAAGGCGAGTCGCCATAACCAGTCAGGCGACTTTATCAGGGACATGGAGGCTCGGTATGAGAGGCTTTAGGAAGTCGCTCCCTTGACTGAGGCTCAGAGGGAGGAAGTGCGGACTCGTGCCCGGGTTGAGAGGGCACTTATTGACACGGGTTTGATGGAGGCTCCAGTGAGGATACCTGAGGTCGGGATGAGGGAGACCGATATCTTAGAGAAGAAAAGGAAGAACACTCGACGAGGTCGAGGTAAAAGGAAGAAGAACAAAGAAGACTCAGTGAATGACAACTGATAGGTCTTTTCTTAGGATTCCCTTATTGCCATTTGCAAACACAATAGTTTATTAGGCATTTTATTGTATTTTAGATCTTTGTAGCAGGTTAGCAGTGTCAAAAGTAGACCGTGCTTGAACTCATCAAGGCTTTTTTAACTTGTAATTAACAAAGATATTTATCTTAGAAATTATTCAAGACACATTTCATAGAAACTTAGATGTCTTATTTATTGTTTAGACCGAACCATTGCTGGCTGCCTACGTTCCCCTTTTACAAGAAAGACTAAGGGGCTCAAGTCTTCGTAGTTCATTCTGGTGAACTATCGAGATTTTTGTTCTTTTGGACTTTTCTCTTTTTTTTTTTTTTATGTGCAGCCCTGTTTTTTGCCTAGACCGCCCTTTTTGGGTTTTCAGCCTAGCTGGGCATTACTCTTTTTGCACTAAGATTTTTTTCTCTTTTTTTTTTTATGTGCAACCCTGTTTTTTGCCTAGACCGCCCTTTTTGGGTTTTTCAGCCTAGCTGGGTATTACTCTTTTTGCACTAAGATTTTTGTTCTTTTTTTTTTATATGTGCAACCCTGTCTTTTGCCTAGGCCGCCCTTTTTGGATTTTTCAGCCTAGCTGGGTATTACTCTTTTGCACTAAGATTTTTTTTTTATTATTATTATTTTTTTTCTCTTAGACATAGTACCTGCGGAGCTTATCACCGTTGACTGGGTGGACAAAGGGATTGCCGTCCAGGTCTGCAAGCTTCATTACTCCTCCCGATAGTATATTCTGCACTACATACGGGCCGATCCAAACGAGTTCCCACTTACCCAGGGGGTTGTCTCTGGTAGGGGGCTTCACCTTCAACACTAAGTCACCCTCTTTGATATCCCTGGCCTTGATTTTCTTGTCGAATGTCCTGGCCATTCGCCTCTGGTAGGCTCGGGTGTGCTTCATGGCTTTTAGCATTCTTTCGTCGAGCAGGGCCAATTCATTGTGCCGGCTGCTATAAGTACCCAAATCTGGCTCATGCCTTCCGGTTAAGTTTCCCGGCAATTCCCCGGACTTTCCTAAAGTTCAGGGGCAATTTGGAAACTTTTTCAAACCTTTTGAGGGGCGAAGGACTTCCTAGGAATTAAAATTCCATGTAGTCCTTCGCTGAAAAAGAGCTTCTAGAAGGCCACCTTGCATGGTTCTAGAAATAAGCTGAGTCATCTCTGGATAAGACCGCACTACCTCATTAGCCTTGGGGTTACAGTCGCACGGCTTCATTAGCCATTGCCAGTGTGCCAATAAATAGAGGCCTCCTCTACCCATTTTTATGGAGAATTTTCAGCAGTGTTACTCTGCCAAAATACCATCACGAAAGCTCTCCTCCCCTTTTTCTTGAAAATATACTTGTCTTTATTTGATATATTGCTCCTTGCTTTACATATTGCTATATACTTGCTTGGTACTTGATATATTGTCATTAAAGATCCCATCTTTAGGCATGTAAATCATACATCCCTCATTCCCCTATCACATAGGATCCATGGAAGATCCAACCCAAGGATGAACAATAAGACCTCAAAAGGCTTGTTCTAGGGTGGATCTCTCACATGGTGATGTGAAAAATATCATCTTTGCATAAAAAGTAGCATCCTTTGCATTAAAAATGTCATCTTTGTATATAAAGTAGCATCCTTTGCACTTAAAATGTCACCTTTTTCCATAAAAATGTCATCTTTATGCATGCATGTCATGTCCCCTTCCCATGGATCTTGTTTCCAAGGATTGTCCACCTAAAAGGTTCATAAAGGACATAGGAAACCATAAAAGGTCCTTCCTTTTCATTCGTAGCCTTACTTTGCATCATGTTCATTACATATGCTTGCATAAAAATGTCATCTTTAGCTTGAACATGCATTCCCTATGTCCCTCATGGTTGGATCTCTCTCCTAGGATTACCTAGTGACCTTCATAAGGCACAAAAAGACATAGGATGAGTATAAAGATCCAATCTTTATACCCCTCCCCTAGTCCCCCTTGATACTTGGAGCATCTCTTGGAGCGAGATGGTGTAAAGGTCCTATCTTTACATCATTTCTTCCACCTAACGATGCCATAAACGGATTCTCCTTTAGAAAAGGATGAACTTTAGCCACATATCTCCGATCATCACTTGAGACGAGCATAAATGTCCCGAAAGAGCTCAAATCGTCTCAAGATGTAGGATTGATAGGCAAAGGTCATTCCTTTCTAAATAGTCTCATCCTCGGACTATAAAAACGGTGTCCCTATCTTGATCACATGTGACCCAAGGTCCCATCATGATGATCATAAGTCCAAGATGAGAACGGGACCAAAGTCCCTAACACATCAAAAATCCAAGGAATCCCGAGCGATAACCAACTCATGGTTTATACGTCCGGAAGACCACTTGGTGCATTCCCTCCTTTTCAAAACACACATCCCACACACGAAAACACTAAGGCAAGCATAAAAAGCGGATCTTGGAAGACTTGCTTCGGCAAGGCTCTTTGGGTGAACGACGATCCGTTCTTCCCAAAGGGTAACTTAACCTCCGGACCCAAATACTTTTTTTCTTAGTTTTGAGGAAAATCAAAATGGCGTGGCGACTCCGTTTTTCAATTTAAACCGGACGTTTCCAAACTGATGTGAGGCGGTGATCCCCCATACACGAGAAAGTGGTTCCAAAAATAAATAAAACATTAAGAGAGAGCCGCTATCTTGGGCACCACATTCACAGTTTGGCGAGTCCGCTGGGGACTAAATCAAAGGAGAAAGCTTTCATTTTTTTTTAAAAAAAATGATACCCGGTATATAGGTGGAAACCATTAAACTTCATGTATCGCTTCCTCACCCGAGGCTTGGGATAAACGATGGTCTAACAATCCCACGTACCGGTATCTCTTTTCGAAAAAAAAAGGGAAATCTTTTTCCGAGTGGGTTAGCCTTCCGTCGCGGATTCGCTTCTCATGCTTGTCTTATTTTTCTTGCATTGCATTGCATGCATCATTTGTTTCTTGGGAATTGTGCATTGTCTGAAAATGAAAAGGAAGCTTGCTGGAAGCTGAAAAGGTGCTAAAAAGGCCGGGAAAATAGCCTGCAGATGAAAGAAATTGGAACCTGGAAATTTGCTTGATGCAGCCGTACGGCTTAATCCTCCCTTGATTCTAACCAGGCGGCTTCATTAGCAATTCCATCAGGACAAAAATTGAGGTTAATCTGGCAGCCTTGGCAGCTTGGGGCTATTCAATTCCAAGACTGACCGGGGCTCCCAGAAAATTTACGTGCTTATTTGCTGCATTTTCCCCCCGTCCCGAAAAATCATTCCTTTAAAACACATTTATGAAAATTTCTGTTTTAACTCAAAAAGGAATATTTTTAGGAGGCCGCACTCTACGCGTACCTTATATATCCTGTACACTTTGCACGCAAGTCCCTTTAACCCGGGGTGGTTGTTCAGTTGCAGTCACGGACAGTATTACGATGCTCCCGGGTGCGCACGGAATCATCCCAAACTCCCCATGGTAGCCAGTGTCGACCAATGCACAGCCCGTGTCACACATATCAAAACCGTGACTTTTGGTTGGTTTTTGGTTTAGTCCGTGTCATATAGCCCAGTTCCATAACCCCGTAAAGGTCAAACCTTAGCCCATGACGGAAGTTGAGATACTTCGCGTAAGCGAAACTCTGCCAAAATTCCGCCAAGGAAAAATTGGCAAAATCTTGACTGCGGCATTGACTTTGACTTTGACCTGCACGGGATGCATAAGAGTCGAGCCCAAGTTCGTGCCAAAATTTCAAAGATCTTTCGCGCAAGCGGAGCTCTGCCGAAATTCCTACAAGGAAAAATTGGCAAGATCTTGACCCGGCATTGACTTTGACTTTGACTCATGCACAGCGTATGCAACGATGTTCAATGTGACACTGTGTTATCCGGCTTTTACCGCCCGACCCATGCCTATTATTTTCTCAGACATTGCCGAAAAAAGTCAAAACGTCAATCACACAAGCGAAACTCTGCCGAAATTCCGTTAAGGCTGAAAGACGAGACTTTCCCGGCATTGCCTTGACTATAATCCGCATCGCGCGTGCGTTGAAAGTTCCTATGACCCGCTAGACCCATTAGGAGCGTTCTTCTCTCTCGGTCGGTGGGATCCGCGTGCCCTATAAGACCCTCGCCCAGTGCATCCACCACAGGAGGTCGAAATACAGGTGGAATACGAGGGGCTTATAGACGTAGTGATGGAACCCACTGATCCAGGATCTAGAGTAGTTGCGAAAAAGAAGGGCAAAACCCCTTTTCCAACCAAATAGAAATTAATAAAAGACACCATTTTAAGTAAACTGAAAGATTCTTAATCTGCATATTGCTTGAGCCTTCAGCCTAAACACCTACCCCGAGTCTAAACCTCTCCTATCCCTTTCCCGCAGCGAGAAAGAAGTGGGTGAGAATACCAGGTCAGCAGCTTGATAGCGCAGAATTCTCAGATAGCTCGCCAGAGTCCTCAGTTTTGTCAGTTCAGAGAGTCAGAATGGCCGATTTGACAGAAAATAGCAGTGGTTTGGGTAACCAGATGACTAGGGAAGAAGAGCTAGCCTTAGCCTTGGAAAACAGTCGTAAGACTTTGTCCGAAGAAGAATGTATGGAGGCTCTAGAAAGAGTCTTAAAGTTTGAAGCGACCCCGGTCCCCTTCCTATCTTATGACGACAGTGATGTTTTCTTGGTAATCCCTAAGTCAGGGGAAGAGTCCAGAATACCCCTTATATGGCACCAAGTATCCTGACCTGTTTTTTCCCTCATTGGTCATCAGAGTCAAGGTGAAAGTTCCCACAGGAGTTACTGTAGTGATACTGAGGAGGACACAGTTGAAATGCCGGAAGGAACGGTAGAAGAGTGGTTAGCCCAGAAGCCAAAAAGCCCAGAAAACCCTCCCGAGAGTAAAGAACAGGAACCTGCCATGAGGTTTGACCCTGCGGAAATCCTTCTCGATGATGGAATATCCCACTTCAGAAAGTGCTTAGCCAATGTCAATGATGCCGTCAGAAGTCTGACCCCTAGAGAAAGGAGGGATATGCTTGACAGTGATGAGGAATGTGACCCCGCTCTATTGAAAAAGTTGCTAGGTCCAGGTGAAGAATCCATTAGCAAACCTCCAAACCCTGGGAATGATAATTCCTGTTGCGTGTTGACCCTGAAAAGCCTGAATGAAACTGTCAAGGCTTTGAGTGAGGAAGATGAAACTGAAATCAGCCAGTTGCTAAGCCAATTGGGAAGTCAGAACCTGGAAAAGGCCAGAAAGCTAGTGACCTATGATCAGATTCGGGAAGCTGCCTATGCCTCTGGTAGTGCTGTTAATCAGATTAATCAGTAAAGTTGGCCATATGCTAGCAAGAGCCCGCCTCTAACTTTGAAGGAGCTGAAGGAATCCTCCGGTAGGACTGATGACTCTGAGAAGTCCAATGTCTATATGATGACTCGGTCCGGACAGATGAGTGTTGAGCAGCCTAGGGGTGACAAAAGAAATGTCGTCTCCGAGCCGAAGATAGACAAAAGACCTTACAAGCCAGAGGCACAAAAACCAGACTCTGAAAAAGAGGATCCGGTGCTGACTCAGTTGAAGTGTACTCAAGCCAATATCTCCCTGTGGTCCCTGTTAACTTCCTCATACCCTCACAAACTGAAGCTAGAAGAAAGTTTGGCCAAGACCATGGTGCCCATAGATGTCACCCCAGATGAGGTCGTCCAGATGATTGGAAGTATCCACTATGGAAATATCATTACCTTCACTGACTTGGATCTGCCAAAATATGGGGCTAGTCATAACGAACCCCTTTACATCACAGTCCAGTTGGAAGAACGCCGATTGCGAAGGGTACTAGTTGACGGAGGGTCTGCAATGAACGTCCTGCCAGCAAAGATGATGGATTTGTTGGATTTGAAGCCCACAGATTTGAAGCCTTCTAGTCAGACTATTAAAGCCTATGAATCCACTGCACGATCAGTTCTGGGGATTGCTACTCTCAAGTTGTGGTTTGGAAAGAAAGCCATGGATGTCGACTTCCAAGTGATTGACATTCCCATATCATTTAGCGCTCTGCTGGGACGACCTTGGATCCACCAGATAAATGGGGTAGCCTCTACTTTGCACCAATGCATCAAATTCCAGTCAAGTGATGGGACTATTACTACTATCTATGGAGACAGTGTCACATTAGAAGGTACCAGCACTGGAGGTATCCCGATACTGGAGATCAAACATGATGATGAAGGGTTTGCCTTAACCGGATTCTCTGTAGCTTCCTCCAAAGCACAAGTGTGTTGCACTGACCTCAATGCTACCTCCGACAAAATACCTCCTGCCATGCGAATGATGAGAAAAATGGGTTATCTTCCAGGGCTCGGATTGGGTAAAAGACTCCAGGGTCGCAATGCTGTTATTGATATAAAGGAACAGACTACCAGATACGGCTTGGGATACAAACCGAATTCTCGAGATAACAGAAAGGCTAAGGGAACAGTCCCAAAAAAATGAAGTGAAGGGGTCCGTCTCCATCCTTACAGCTTGACTCTCGCCCAGTACTTCAAAAGAGGTGGGACCCAATACGATGAAAGTAATAGTCAGATCTCCTTGAGAAAAACTCTCCTGGAAAACCTTGGGAAAGTTCGGGGAAAACCAGTGAATCCTGTTCAGAGAATGTTCCTCGACTTGCCGGACACTCCTGGGGCTACCACTACTGTTCAGAACAAGTATGCCTTCAAAGGAAACCCAGACAGTTTCAAAGAGTCAGCACTCTTCCCATCCGGGGTAATTGATTTCTCCGACTTCGAGTTAGCTCTTCCGAAGATCAGCCAGATAGAAGCTGCCGGTAGTGAAGACAATGAGTTAGGTTTGCAAAAGTTGTTTGATGAAGAAGCGCAGATCCGTTATTTGATCGACTTCAGTTCAGATGACGAGGTAGTTGCCGTAATTGGAGACGTTGGTGAAGATCCTTTTAATCCCCGCACTTTGGTGACTAAAACAGAGATGCCATTGAAGAATTGGGAGACATTCTCAGGGCCGATAGCCAGCCGACAGCAAATGATCACGGAGCTTGGATTGGTACCTCGTCCTTCTCAGCCCAGTTGTGTCAAACTCCCTGTCATCCATACAGTTGAGTCAGGAATCTTTGAATTCCAGTCCCCCGAGTCATCCGAGGGCCTCATACCTGAGGATTATGAATATGTAGCCAATGTCATCTTTCCTTTCGCTTTGAATGAAATGACATATCTTTCTGAGTATCCCCTTATTTCCAACTTAACAAATGATAAATTAACTCAAAACTTAACAACAGTTAATAATGAATCATTTGAACAAGATGCAAACACACTAAACGAACAATACATTAAAGAAATCTTTAAGCAAGTTACAGACAAAGAGGAAAACCGGGCCCAAGCTGCCGAGGAGGTTTTGACAAGTGTTAACTTGGGTACTGTCGAGGAACCTAAAGAGACACGAGATTGGAAACTTCTTCCCGAGGGGTTGAACAGGACAGGCGGGTCGACACTGCTCAGAGAATACATGGACGTTTTTGCATGGTCATACAGGGATATGCCGAGGCTAGACAGTTCGATAGTAGAGCACAGAATCCCTCTAGCACAAGATGCTAAGCCAGTAAAGCAGAAACTGAGAAAGATCAAGCCAGAATGGTCTCTCCAAGTCAAAGAAGAGATTGAGAAGCTACTGCGGGTAGGATTCATCAGAGTCATCGAATATCCGACATGGTTATCCAACATTGTAACTGTGACCAAGGCCAATGGGAAAGTGCGCTGCTGTGTAGATTTTCGGGATCTGAACAAGGCCAGCCCCAAAGACGACTACCCCTTGCCAAATATAGACATTCTGGTGGATGCCACGGCCAACAATGAAGTCAAATCCATCGTTGATGGCTTTGCTGGCTACAACCAGATCAAGATGGCCGAGGAGGACCAAGAAAAGACAGCCTTCACCACGCCGTAGGGAACTTATTGCTATACAGTGATGCCATTTGGGCTTAAGAATGTCGGGGCTACTTATCAGAGGGCAGCGACCGCACTCTTTCACGACATGATCCACAAGGAGATTGAGGTCTACGTCAACGACATGATAATTCACTCCAAAGGAGAGGATGGACAGCACTTTGTTGACCTACGAAAGTTCTTTGAGAGGCTGAGACAGCATTCCATGAGACTGAACCCTGCCAAATGCACCTTTGGAGTGACAAGGGGAAAAGTACTGGGGTATATGGTCACAGAGCGAGGTATCGAAGTTGACCCCCAAAAGATCAAGACCATCATGGACATGAGGCCGCCTCGAACCCAGACAGAGGTCAAAAGCTTTATGGGCAAACTACAGTACATCATCCGTTTTGTCAACCGGTTGACTACTATGTGCGAGCCCATCTTCAAGCTTATGAAGAAGAATGCAGACACAGAATGGACCGAGGAATGCCAGGATTCCTTTGACCAAATCAAGGCATACCTAGTACATCCTCCGGTGTTATGCCCCCCACATAGACAGAAACCTCTTCTGCTCTATCTCACTGTCACTGATACGGCAGTTGGGGCTATGCTTGCTCAGGAGAAGAAAGACTCTCGGGTAGAGAACGCCATTTACTTTGTCAGTCGGAAGCTACAGAGAAGTGAGCTCAACTATTCAACATGCAAAAAGACTTGTGAAGGACTATTCTGGGTAGTCGGTAAGCTGAAGCATTACATGCAAGCCCACTCTGTGAACTTGGTCTCGAAAATGGACCCCATCAAATACATCTTCGACAAACCTTCCCTCTCGATGCGCCTAGCAAAGTGGTCCTTCTTCTTAGCTGAGTATGACATCAACTATGTGACGAGAAAGGCCATCAAGGGTCAAGCGTTGTCAGACCATCTGGCAAACTTCCCTAGCAATGAGAACCGCGGGCCTGAACCCCAATTCCCTGATGAAGGGATCTTCGTAGTTGAGCCTGAGAACCGATGGCAGCTGTTCTTTGACGGAGCTGCAAACAAAAGAGGAAACGGTGTAGGAATGCTACTGTTCGATCCGAAAGATAAGCACACGCCCATAGCCCTCAAGTTGAACTTCCCTGCCACGAACAATGTCGCCGAGTATGAAGCTTGCATTGCTGGTTTAGAGGCTGCCTTAGAAAGAAAGCTGACTCTCCGTCTTTGAGGAACTGGTACAGTTAGATCTACCAGTTCCTCAAAGACGGAGAATCAGCTTTCAGAGACGAAGATGGTAGACCAAGGGAAGGCATCAAGGCCAAGAGCTTGCAAGCCATGAAACGGTTGGCCTCCCATTATGTCATTCTAGGGGGCGACCTATACAAGAACGGTATCAGGGGCCACTTCTCCTGTGTGTCACCCAAGAAAGGGCCAGAGAGTTGATGACCGAAGTCCATAATGGTCCCTGCGGTCCTCATATGAATGCCAGAGCACTGATGCAAGTGATCCTCAGAATGGGTTACTACTGGATCTCCATGGAAACAGACTGTGTCCAGCATGTCCGACAGTGCGCCAAGTGCCAACGGTTTGCCAACCTCAATCATCTTCCGCCTCATGACCTGTATTGCATGACGACTCCTGGCCGTTTGCAACTTGGGGTATTGACGTGATAGGGAAGATAGCCCCGGCAGGAAGCAATGGGCATGAATTCGTGTAGTGGTAGTCGACTACTTCACCAAATGGGTAGAGGCCAAGTCCTACAAGGTCCTCACTCCCGAAAAGTGGCTCAGTTCCTCAAAGAAAACATTATGTGTAGATATGGGGTGCCCAATGAGATCATTTCAGATAACGGGTCACACTTTGAAGGGGACTGTGATAGATTGCTGTCAAAATTCAAAATCACTTGCCACAAGTCATCCCCATACAGACCTCAGACTAATGGAGCCGTAGAAGCTGCCAATAAGACGCTCGAGCGGATTATCCGAAAAATGGCCACCCATGGTCGTGACTGGCCTGAGAAGCTGCACCTGGCACTCTGGGGCTACAGAACGTCTATTTGAACAGCCACGGGAGAAACTCCCTTTGCCCTAACTTACGGGATGGAAGCAGTGTTGCCCGTGGAGTTGGAAATCCCGTCACTAAGGGTCCTCCTGGAAAACAGTGTCAACGAGGTAGAATGGCTGCGCAGCCGACACAATGAGTTGGCCCTGCTCGACAAAAGAAGGCTAAAAGCCATGGAACACACCCGAGCCTACCAGAGGCGGATGGCCAGGGCGTTCGACAAAAAAGTCAAGGCCAGGGACATCAAAGAAGGTGATCTAGTGTTAAAGGTGAAGCCCCCTACCAGAGACAACCCCCTGGGAAAGTGGGAACCCATTTGGATCGGCCCGTATGTGGTGTAGAAGATACTATTGGGAGGAGCAATGAAGCTTGCAGACCTGGACGGCAATCCCTTTGTCCACCCAGTCAACGGTGATAAGCTCCGCAGGTACTATGTCTAAAAAAAAAAATTCAGTGCAAAAAGAGTAATACCCAGCTAGGCTGAAAACCAAAAAATGGCGGTCTAGGCAAAAAACAGGGTTGCACATAAAAAAAAAAATCTTAGTGCAAAAAGAGTAATGCCCAGCTAGGCTGAAAACCCAAAAATGGCAGTCTAGGCAAAAAACGGGGCTGCACATAAAAAAAAAAGAGAAAAGATCAAAAGAACAAAAATCCCGATAGTTCACCAGAATGAACTACGAAGACCTTAGCCCCTTAGTCTTTCTTGTAAAAGGGGAACGTAGGCAGCCAGCAATGGTTCAGTCTAAACAATAAATAAGACATCTAAGTTTCCATGAAATGTGTCTTGAATAATTTCTAAGATAAATATCTTTGTTAATTAAAAGTTAAAAAGCCTTGATGAGTTCAAGCACGGTCTACTCTTGACTCTGCTAATCTGCTACAAAGATCTAAAATACAATAAAATGCCTAATAAACTATTGTGTTTGCAAATGGCAATAAGGGAATCCTAAGAAAAGACCCATCAGTTGTCATTCACTGAGTCTTCTTTGTTCTTCTTCCCTTTACCTCGACCTCGTCGAGTGTTCTTCCTTTTCTTCTCTAAGATGTCGGTCTCCCTCATCCCGACCTCAGGTATCCTCACTGGAGCCTCCATCAAACCCGTGTCAATAAATACCCTCTCAACCCGGGCACGAGTTCACACTTCCTCTCTCTGAGCCTCAGTCAAGGGAGCGACTTCCGAAATCCTCTCATACCGAGCCTCCATGTCCCAGATAAAGTCACCCGACTGGTTATGGCAACTCGTCTTAGCCTCAGCTTCCCTCAGAGTCCTACTCGAGTCGCAGTCAGCCCCCAATAAAGCCTGACGTCTCTCTCTCAAAATGACCTGAGTCGCTCCCATCTCCCTCTCATACCAGTCAAAGTAGGCCTTGGTCAAGATGGTACTCTTCCTGCTCTTGAGAATAGCCCTGGGTGGAAAAGCAGTATATGTCCAAGCCCTCAAGAAGAATAAGAAGGTGGCTGGATCACTCATATCCAAAGACCCCACCTCCCTGGTACGGATGTCCTCCCAATCGCCCAACGGCTCCTGTAAGGCCCCGAATTGCCTGGATACCAAGCAGGGTATGTAGAAGGATGACCAAGAAAGCCCCAGAATCCTCACCACATAGGACCCCTGAAATGTCCTCCGGTTCTGCAACCTCCAATGAGGCACCCACCAGTGAATATCCGAAGTGGATAACCCAGCCATAGTCAACTCCCAGTCACCCTGGTCCTGCTGCCTAGGTGCACCCCTCTGGGAAATCACCCATGGGCACTGAGTAGGCGAAGCCCCCGGCAAAGCCTAAGCCTCTCCTGCAACCATAGAGTCAGCACCGCCGGACTCCCAGACCTCATAAAATGGTCTCCCCTAGCCATCCTGTTGATGCCATGCAGGGTCTCACCCAAAACCATCAGGACAATGTCCTTCCCAGCCCTGCAGTCTCTAACCATTTCCAAAAGGCCACCATGACAGACCCCTAACGACTCAGCAGTGAATAGAGATGAGAACACGCAGAGGATAAAGGCATCCATAGCCATTGGGGTCATAACCGTATCCGAAAACCCAAACCTGCCCGGGATGTCAGAAAGGTCAATCCTATTAGGGGATACCATCATTTCCTCAGCCTCTTCCAGAGAGATTTGCAGAAAAGATGCCAGCTTTACTGCCACCGGCACATCTCCGATCAGAGGAATCAACACAGCCTCAATTTCTGGACCCCCAATCAATGCTCGGAAGTCTTCATAGGTTGGGACGAGCTCATTGTAAGAAAAGTAGTAGACATGTCTCCAGACGTCCCAGAACCTCGCCGCGGCTCTCAAAAGGTCCCAATCAGGCGGGAGATCCTTCAAATGCCATAAAGACTTGATCTTGAAGGTTGTATCAAACAGCCTCTTATTGGATTGAAAGTTGTGCCTCATCCAAGATTGAAGATCGGACAGAAAACGGTCTCTCTTCCCCTTTTGCAATTTAACGGGTTTCTCCATTGCAAGGTGATCAAAGTTAATGTCTTTTGGTCAAGAATATGCTCTGGGATCATTTGGGACAAGTCTAGGGTGAAAATGAAATGAAAAGGCCAAGCCTTGGTTTTATTTTGAAAAAAAAACAGTTCAGACAGAACTTCCATTCAATGAAACCTGTACAAAAACATATCCAAATACCATTCATGCAGTTATATGTCATCACAAACCATTTTGGCCCATTTTCAGCCCCATTTCCAAGTAAAAAACTGCCCCGAGGCTCAAGTAATATGCAAATTCATAAAGCATAAAATAGAAAAGCAAATAAAAGAGTAATACATTGTTTTCGCCCCATCGGCGCCCAAATAAAACGAAAAACAAATAAAATGTGCATAAAATTGTTCATTGTTTGTTTTCTTCCTCCTAGATCAATTCTAAGGAATCCTAAGCCTCCGACTCCTCGTCGCTGCTTATCTCATAGAAGCTAGGATCCCTCATCAAGTCCTCGGCGTCACTCACGTCCGATAGGTTCACATTCACATGCTTGTACTAGGCCAGCTGCTCCAGGATGCCAGTGTTGGGTCCCCATCCCCGAGGCATAGCACTGGAAGAGGAGGTCGCATACTCTAAAGCCGACGAGGCTGAGGCAGTGCTCCCAACGTGCCTTCTTTTGCGCATGGGCTCCTGCACATTAGCCCCAGCCCTGGAAGCACATGCTAACTTCCTCAGAAGGGACCGGCACACATCCTTCCAACCTTTGTTCTGTCGAACCAAGCCATCGTATGAGCGAGCAGGAACCTGAGAAAAAAGAGAAGAAAAATCAAAATATCTCAAGAAAGGTTCAAAATTGCAGAAAGCAAAAAATGCAGAAGGGAAGAAACCCTAGAGGTACTTACAGTGCTGTCAGGCGGCAAAGTATACCGGGGCTCCTCGTGTCAGGAACGAGAATCATGAACCTCCTCGGTACCCCGCTGACCATGTAGGAAAGATGAACAGGAGGCATAGGCGGGTCAGTAGGCTCAGCTTCCCCGTACCCCTGAGTGACGGCCAGCTTCACTAGCTTCTGCGGCGTCCTCAACCGTTGCTCCACGAAGGTGGCATACGGGGTAGCAAAGTCAAAGTACTCCTCGGCCGCCACGCCAGCCTGATACCTAGCAATATCATCCGCCGACCAGTCCCTGGGCTGCAACATCCGTGCTCGAGGATCATGAGGTGTGATGGCGTCCAAAGGAGGGACATAGCCATGCTGCCTGGAAAATCGGTCCCCCAAGTAAATGACATCACATGTCAGGCCCGTCAACCACCTCCTCTGCCTAGTCGCCTCCACGGCATCCCCTAGCAAAACCTCTAAGTACCTCCCTCAAGGGTAGAAGTCCACTCCCTCATGTCCATCCCTGTTGATGATCGGTCTCACCATCTTGTAGTCAAAAGTGATCCGGATCTTCCCGGTAAACTTGTCTCTAGCATCTCCCCTCCAACGAATCATGGTCGGGAAGATCTCCAGATCACTCTGCTGGTTCCAGGGAAAGAACCCAATCACCTCACAAAACCAGACCTGCATGATCAAGACAAAAAGGGTCATTTCTCTTATAAAAGTCTCAAAACAGAAAGATAAAAGAGAGAAAAGAAAGTGAGACTACCTCAAGAGCAAAAGAGAAGCAGTCCATAGAAGCAGCCTTCTTCCGGCTGTACATGTCCAAGGAGAAATAAAGCTCCGCCAATCCGGCCTCACCCCAAGAGACCGCCCCAACCTCATCCAGGTTCTCCAAAGAGTCAAGCAGGCACAGCATAGCCAGTGTCCCAGAGTTGGCAAAGATGGTGACTGACAGCATCAACCACAAGAAAGCTCTCGCGAGCTGGTGGGCAGTCACCTCGTTGGCGGCAAACCCCTGCATGCACTCCTGGACCGCCACCTCCACATTCCCTCATCTCGATCCCGAGTCCCTTAGGACAGAGCTCAAACCCAACCAAAGCTCTAAACTCCTCCGCAGTAATGTGGTCTCTCCAAGTCACAGGCCTCCTAGTGAACTGCAAGCCTGTAATGGCAGTAAAGTCTGCTGGAGTCACCATGATCTCCCCCCAGCTGAGATGAAAGCTGTGGGTGGTGTCCCACCAGAACTCTGAGAGGGCCTGGACTAGCCCCTTACTCTTGGAGGTCACGTGGATACCTCTGCCAATAGCATCAATGAACAGGTCAAGGCCGGTAGCCATTACCAGCTGCTTGGGGTTCACCCCATCCTTCTCAAAATTGGGCATCCTGTCCCATAGCTTCACAGCAACCTCAGAAGGTCCCCTCAACTTGTTCTCCTGTAGGAAAACACAAAATAAAAACGTGTCAGTCCTTCACCTCATCTCAAAAGCATACATATGTTCAAAAGTGCACATATTTTCAAAGAAAAGCATTCATAAAAGATTTCTAGCATCTTTCGCCTAGAAAACATGTCTTTCATCATTTGAAACACGTCATGTCGAGCACATTGCTCTCCTAAGCACAAAAATTTCAATTTTCAGAGTTCTTTGCACATAAGCATTAATTCTTTCAAAATGGCATGCATGAATCCTTTTCATCGTCCAAAATCCCGTTTTCTCATCCATGATCAAGAATTGACCTAGTTCTAGCACATGCAAGAACTTCGTCACATTTTAGACATTATTTTTCTTACTTTATTTTCAAAAAAATGGGTCATTCTCATTATTTTTCAAATAAATTGCACATGCATGTTCATTTGTGTCCTTAGCCTCATAGATTAATCATCAAAATTCCAAAATGATCCAAATAAATCCTAGGAAAATTCGAAAAATTCCTAAAATTCGGGTCAAGCCCTAATCAATCAAAATTCAATCAAAATTGACAAAATCAAGCAAATCAAGAATGCTTGCCCCAACAGATTGAGGTTTAGTAGTTTTGTGCTCTCCCCTACCGGGATAAAACTCAGATGGAGGCGTGTTGAAGTCATACTTCCACTTCGTTCGAACGAGCTCCCTCCTCCTCTTTCTAGCGGCTTCGGATATGGTTCTTCGTGCTTGCCTAGGCATTGGGTTTCCTTCCAGATCCATCTTGAGCCAAGAAAGCAAGAGAATTGAAGAAATTCAAATTTTTCTCACTCTCCTCTCTTCTTCTTCCTCGGCAGGAACAAGCAAATAATGATGTTTGCCCGTTTCAAAATCCAGTTTAAATAATCTGGTGAAAATCAACTTCTATCCGGATGGCCTCTTTTGCCCTCATCTCATGCCGGGCGGCCTCATTTGCTCTGAGCAGAAATTACATCTTTGCCCCTGGACTTTCCACTTAGGCATATAACTCCTGTTACTTCTTAACTAGAATAACGCTGTTTCCCATGGATATCCGTTATCTCCAAAGCAAATAAGCTTTCCTCCCGAGTCGCCTCCGTTACTTCCGTTATAACGAAATAACGCTAGGTGACAACCTCCGAATTGTCAAAACGCAAACTTTAGCTACCTCTATCTCACAGATGGTGAAGTACGCTCAAGTTCTCCAAACTTTAGCTACCTCTATCTCACATATAGTGAAGTACGCTTAAGTTCTCCAAACTTTAGCTACCTCTATCTCACAGATGGTGAAGTACGCTCAAGTTCTCCAAACTTTAGCTACCTCTATCTCACAGATGGTGAAGTACGCTTAAGTTCTCCAAACTTTAGCTACCTCTATCTCACGGATAGTGAAGTACGCTCAAGTTCTCCAAACTTTAGCTACCTCTATCTCCTCGATAGTGACGTAAGCTTTAGTTTAATCAGGTGACAACCTCCATTAATCGTCAATCAGGTGACAACCTCCATTAATTGTCAATCAGGTGACAACCTCCATTAATTGTCAATAAGGTGACAACCTCCATTAATTGTCAATCAGGTGACAACCTCCATTAATTGTCAAATCAGGTGACAACCTCCATTAATTGTCAGTCAGGTGACAACCTCCATTAATTGTCAAATTAGGTGACTCCTCCATTAATAGTCAAAACCTCAAGGATCCTAGACACTGTTCCTAACTATCTAGTGAGACTTAAACTACGACCAAGGCTTGATTCCTTAGGGATACGTAGGTAGCCTTTCATAAAGGTCCAGCCATCTGACCACATTGATCACCCTCTTCCTTCATCACTCCTCGGTGGTGAGGTAGCCTTTCATAAAGTTCCAGCCATTCAACCACATTGGTCTCCCTCTTCATTCATCACTCCTTAGTGGTGCATGAGCGTTTCATAAAGGTCCAGCCATCCGACCGCAGTGGTCGCTCTTTTCCTTCATCACTCCTCAATGGTGAAGTAGCCCCTCAGAGAGATCCAGATGTCCGACCACATAGGTCAAATTCCTTCATCTAGCATATCCACAGTAGGATCAATCACTTGGCCTCCTAGGTCACTTTCCCTTCTACTTCACCTGCAAGAGACCAGCTTCTCTTCACCATTCCCCAGTGGATATGTCCCGAACTACGACCTTGCTTGATTCCTCCGGGATACGTAGGTAGCCTACTTTAGGTTCAGCTAATTCGTCACATATGACACCACTTTCCCCGGTGGATATATTCCGAACTACGACCTGGCTTGATTCCTCAGGGATACGTAGGTAGCCTTCCAAAGGTTCAGCCACTCGACCACCTTGGTCACCCAATCCGTCTCGGCAATTCGCCAGATTGGATCCTTTTTTATCGACAACCCCACTCGCCCTGCAAGTGACATTGCTGAGGGGCTTCTGTAAGTACCCAAATCTGGCTCATGCCTTTCGGTTAAGTTTCCCGACAATTTCCCGGACTTTCCTAAAGTTCAGGGGCAATTTGGGAACTTTTCCAAACCTTCCTAGGGGCGAAGGACTTCCTAGGAATTAAAATTTCACGTAGTCCTTCACTGGAAAAGAGCTTCTAGAAGGCCACCTTGCATGGTTCTAGAAATAAGCTGAGTCATCTCTGCATAAGACCGCACGGCCTTATTAGCCTTGGGGTTACAGGCGCACGGCTTCATTAGCCATTGCCAGAGTGCCTATAAATAGAGGCCTCTTCTACCCATTTTGAAGGAGGATTTTCAGCAGTGTTACTCTGTCAAAATACCACCATGAAATTCCAGAGAGCTGAGAGTACCAAAAACCACCTCCCTCCTCTTCAAAACCCTTCCAAAGTTGGTCCTTTCCTAGGCAAACTTCAAGGAGATAGAGGGACACCACCATTGGTAACCTCTCCTCCCCTTTTTCTTGAAAATACACTTGTCTTTATTTGATATATTGCTCCTTGCTTTACATATTGCTATATACTTGCTTGGTACTTGATATATTGTCATTAAAGATCCCATCTTTAGGCATGTAAATCATACATCCCCCATTCCCCTATCACATGGGATCCATGGAAGATCCAACCCAAGGATGAACAATAAGACCTCAAAAGGCTTGTTCTAGGGTGGATCTCTCACATGGTGATGTGAAAAATATCATCTTTGCATATAAAGTAGCATCCTTTGCATTAAAAATGTCATCTTTGTATATAAAGTAGCATCCTTTGCACTTAAAATGTCACCTTTTTCCATAAAAATGTCATCTTTATGCATGCATGTCATGTCCCCTTCCCATGGATCTTGTTTCCAAGGATTTTCCTCCTAAAAGGTTCATAAAGGACATAGAAAACCATAAAAGGTCCTTCCTTTTCATTCCTAGCCTTAGTTTGCATCATGTTCATTACATATGCTTGCATAAAAATGTCATCTTTAGCTTGAACATGCATTCCCCATGTCCTTCATGGTTGGATCTCTTTCCTAGGATTGCCTAGTGACCTTCATCAAGCACAAAAAGGTATAGGATGAGTATAAAGATCCAATCTTTATACCCCTCCCCTAGTCCCCTTTGGTACTTGGAGCATCTATTGGAGCGAGATGGCGTAAAGGTCCTATCTTTACATCATTTCTTCCACCTAATGATGCCATAAACGTATTCTCCTTTAGAAAAGGATGAACTTTAGCCACATATCTCCGATCATCACTTGAGACGAGCATAAATGTCCCGTAAGAGCTCAAATCGTCTCAAGATGTAGGATTGATGGGCAAAGGTCATTCCTTTCTAAATAGTCTCATCCTCGGACTATAAAAACGGTGTCCCTATCTTGATCACATATGACCCAAGGTCCCATCATGATGATCATAAGTCCAAGATGAGAACGGGACCAAAGTCCCTAACACATCAAAAATCCAAGGAATCCCGAGCGATAACCAACTCATGGTTTATACGTCCGGAAGACCACTTGGTACATTCCCTCCTTTTCAAAACACACATCCCACACACGAAAACACTAAGGCAAGCATAAAAAGCGGATCTTGGAAGACTTGCTTCGGTAAGGCTCTTTGGGTGAACGACGATCCGTTCTTCCCAAAGGGTAACTTAACCTTCGGACCCAAATCCTTTTTTTCTATGTTTTGAGGAAATCAAAATGGCATGGCGACTCCATTTTTCAATTTAAACCGGACGTTTCCAAACTAATGTGAGGTGGTGATCCCCCTTACACGAGAAAGCGATTCCAAAAATAAATAAAACATTAAGAGAGAGCCGCTATCTTGGGCACCACATTCACAGCTGCGCAGCCATTCTACCTCGTTGACACTGTTTTCCAGGAGGACCCTTAATGACGGGATTTCCAACTCCACGGGCAACACTGCTTCCATCCCATAGGTTAGGGCAAAGGGAGTTTCTCCCATAGCTGTTCTGACAGACGTTCTGTAACCCCAGAGTGCCAGGTGCAGCTTCTCAGGCCAGTCACGACCACGGGTGGCCATTTTTTGGATAATCCGCTCGAGCGTCTTATTGGCAGCTTCCATGGCTCCATTAGTCTGAGGTCTGTATGGGGATAACTTGTGGCGAGTGATTCTGAATTCTGACAGCAATCTATCACAGTCCCCTTCAAAGTGTGACCCGTTATCTGAAATGATCTCATTGGGCACCCCATATCTACACATAATATTTTCTTTGTGGAACTGAGCCACTTTTCGGGAAGTGAGGACCTTGTAGGACTTGGCCTCTACCCACTTGGTGAAGTAGTCGACTGCCACTAATACGAATTCATGCCCATTGCTTCCTGCCGGGGCTATCTTTCCTATCACGTCAATACCCCAAGTTGCAAACGGCCAAGGAGTCGTCATGCAGTACAAGTCATGAGGCGGAAGATGATTGAGGTTGGCAAACCGTTGGCATTTGTCGCACTGTCAGACATGCTGGACACAGTCTGTTTCCATAGAGATCCAGTAGTAACCCATTCTGAGGATCACTTGCATCAGTGCTCTGGCATTCATATGAGGACCGCAGGGACCATTATGGACTTCGGTCATCAACTCTCTGGCCCTTTCTTGGGTGACACACAGGAGAAGTGGCCCCTGATACCGTTTCTTGTACAGGTCGCCCCCTAGAATGACATAATGGGAGGCCAACCATTTCAAGGCTTGCAAGCTCTTGGCCTTGATGCCTTCCCTTGGTCTACCATCTTCATCTCTGAAAGCTGACTCTCCGTCTTTGAGGAACTGGTAGATCTGACTGTACCAGGGTTCCTTGACAGGCTCGGGTCCCAAGTCTACTTCACAACAGAAAGTCGGGGCTTCTCTTCTACCCATTCTGAAAGGTTTATTTCTTTTCCCTCGGGGATCTCTACCAGTGAGGCTAGAGTAGCTAAGGCATCTGCGAATCTGTTCTTATCCCTTGGCAGGTAATGGAAGGTCACTTCTCTGAACTGCTCGGTCAACTCTTTCATGTAGGCATGATACCTCTGAAGGTTGGGATCCACAGTCTTCCACTTGTTGGAGACCTGATTGATGATCAGGGCTGAGTCTCCATAAACTTCGAGCTCCTTGACATTTCTTTCTAAGGCAACCTCTAAACCAGCAATGCAAGCTTCATACTCGGCGACATTGTTCGTGGCAGGGAAGTTCAACTTGAGGGCTATGGGCGTGTGCTCATCTTTCGGATCGACCAGTAGCATTCCTACGCCGTTTCCTCTTTTGTTAGTAGCTTCGTCAAAGAACAACTGCCATCGGTTCTCAGGCTCAACTACGAAGATCCCTTCATCTGGGAATTGGGGTTCAGGGCCGCGGTCCTCATTGATAGGGAAGTTTGCCAGATGGTCTGACAACGCTTGACCCTTGATGGCCTTTCTCGTCACATAGTTGATGTCATACTCAGCTAAGAAGAAGGACCACTTTGCTAGGCGCATCGAGAGGGAAGGCTTGTCGAAGATGTACTTTATGGGGTCCATTTTCTAGACCAAGTTCACAGAGTGGGCTTGCATGTAATGCTTCAGCTTACCGACTACCTAGACTAGTCCTACACAAGTCTTTTCGCATGCTGAATAATTGAGCTCACTTCCCTGCAGCTTCCGGCTGACAAAGTAAATGGCGTTTTCTACCCGAGAGTCCTTCTTCTCCTGAGCAAGCATAGCCCCAACTGTCGTATCACTGACAGTGAGATAGAGCAGAAGAGGTTTCTGTCTATGTGGGTGGCATAGCACCGGAGGATGTACTAGGTACGCCTTGATTTGGTCAAAGGCATCCTGGCATTCCTCGGTCCATTCTGTGTCTGCATTCTTCTTCATGAGCTTGAAGATGGGCTCGCACATAGTAGTCAACTGGTTGACAAAACGACTGATGTACTGTAGTTTGCCCATAAAGCTTTTAACCTCTGTCTGGGTTCGAGGTGGCCTCATGTCCATAATGGCCTTGATCTTTCGGGGGTCGACTTCGATACCTCGCTCCGTGACCATATACCCAAGTACTTTTCCCCTTGTCACTCAAAAGGTGCATTTGGCAGGGTTCAGTCTCATGGAATGCTGTCTCAGCCTCTCAAAGAACTTTCGTAGGTCAACAAGGTGCTGTCCATCCTCTCCTTTGGAGTGGATTATCATGTCGTCGACGTAGACCTCAATCTCTTTGTGGATCATGTCGTGAAAGAGTGCGGTTGCTGCCCTCTGATAAGTAGCCCCGGCGTTCTTAAGCCCGAATGGCATCACTGTATAGTAATACGTTCCCCACGGCGTGGTGAAGGCTGTCTTTTCTTGGTCCTCCTCGGCCATCTTGATCTGGTTGTTGCCAGCAAAGCCATCAACGAAGGATTTAACTTCGTAGTTGGCAGTGGCGTCCACCAGAATGTCTATATTTGGCAAGGGGTAGTCGTCTTTGGGGCTGGCCTTGTTCAGATCCCGGAAATCTACATAGCAGCGCACCTTCCCATTGGCCTTAGTCACAGTTATAATGTTGGATAGCCATGTCAGATATTCGATGACTCTGATGAATCCTACCCGCAGTAGCTTCTGAATCTCTTCTTTGACTTGGAGAGACCATTCTAGCTTGATCTTTCTCAGTTTCTGCTTTATTGGCTTAGCATCTGGTGCTAGAGGGATTCTGTGCTCTACTATCGAACTGTCTAGCCCCGGCATATCCCTGTATGACCATGCAAAAACGTACATGTATTCTCTGAGTAGATCGACCAGTCTATCCCGCCCTGGAAGAAGTTTCCAATCAGTGTCTCTTTAGGTTCCTCGATAGTACCCAAGTTAACACTTGTCAAAACCTCCTCGGCAGCTTGGGCCCGGTTTTCCTCTTTGTCTGTAACCTGCTTAAAGATTTCTTTAATGTATTGTTTGTTTAGTGTGTTTGCATCTTGTTCAAATGATTCATTATTAACTGTTGTTAAGTTTTGAGTTAATTTATCATTTGTTAAGTTGGCAATAAGGGGATACTCAGAAAGATCTGTCATTTCATTCAAAGCGAAAGGAAAGATGACATTGGCTACATATTCATAATCCTCAGGCGTGAGGCCTTCGGATGACTCGAGGGACTGGAATTCAAAGATTCCTGACTCAACTGACTCTTGACCCGACTGACTCTGGACCCTACACTACTTATTGACTCGAAGTGTCTGACACGAGTTGGACCGGGGTTTCACTCTTTTCTGTTGTTGCCCTGGGGAGTAGCAGTCTTGTCAGCTTTCCCATCTTGCTGTGCATCCTGCAAACCGTCACTGACCATATCCATTTGTACCTCTGGGGTAATGGGACCAGTTGCACTTTCAGCATCTGAGAGACAGCTTTCTCCATCATCAAAATCTTCTGGCTCATTCACTCTTCTTTCCACATTCTTCCAAACAGGGGATTGGGACTGATCTTCATGAGCAGTAAGAGCCATCACGAACACATTATGCTCACCGTGAGTGATGAAGGGTTCCGGAGAGACTTCCATCATCATAGCTTGGCTTACTTCTGCCTCACAATCTTCATAGGTGAGTCTTCTTTCTGTAATCTTGACTATTGTCACTGGTTCAAAATCACAAAAGAGAGGTTTGGCCTTGACAACATTGATGAAGTCAGTTCCTATTATAGGTCCAAATTTTCCTTCCATGGCGGAGGCATCAATCAGATATTTCCACTCTCCTTGCAATTTAGCATAAGGAACATTGAATTCCAGGATGTCTATGATCTTTGGATTCCAAAAACCGGCTGCATTTGTCTCCCCAAACTCAATCATGTTGACTCGATTGTTGGCGGGAAGAGGATTCTTGACCACATTGGGACCTCAAGGTGGTTCCAACTTGCCTTCTTCGATCAGGCGAGAGATCAGAAATTTCAGGTAAGTACAATCATTGGTGTTATGCCCATGATATTTGTGAAAGCGGCAGTGCTTGGTTTCATCCATCCTAACACTAGGGTTCTTTGGTTTCCAGTTTTCCAAAGGTCTGATGAGTCCTTCGGCCACCAAACCATCGAAGACCTTCTCGAGTGGCATCCCAAAATCTTCAGCAGTATAGGAATGAGGCCTTGGCTTCACAGCAACTTGACCTGAACCTTGTCCAACTTTCTCATTCTGGATATAATTGACAGCGCCAACCGTTTCTTTTCCCTTTACAGTGACGGCTGTGGCATTCGAGACTGGTGCTTTGTAGCGGTAGGAGTTGCCTGTTCCTGTGACCGGAGCCATGTTGAAGGCATTTTCAAACTTGGTGCCGACATTTACCATTGCCCGAAGGTCAGGATAATAGTAATTGCCTATCTGGACCCTTAGCTGAGGTTTCAAGCAAGACTGGAAAATCTCCATCTGTTCCTCTTCATTCAACGGGGTCATCATTTCACTAAGTTTCCAGTTCCACCTCTTGTAGAATTCACTTACCGGCTCATCTGAGCGCTGCAGAGTGCCTTGTAGGTCATTCCTGCTGGTTTCCTAATTCAGATTAGCCCTATACTTTTCCATGAATGCTTCCTTGATCTGGTCCCACGTGGCTCGGGCCTCTGGCCTCACATGCAGGAACCACCTAAGAGCTGAACCCTTCAATGACAGCTGAAAATGGTCGGCCATCTGCTGATACGTACAATCCTTGGCCCTCATGGCGAGAAGATAACTTTCAATGTGAGTCCGGGGATAATCTGTGCCGTTGAACTTTTCAATCTCAGGCATCCAAAATTTCGGAGGAAGAGGGACAATTTTGCTGGGATCAGTGATCTGGTATACTGCTTTCTTGGAGCTTAGTTCCCCAAACTTCTCTTGCATGGACTTAACTTGTTCCATCAGCCAAGTCATGTTGGGGTCAGGTGACGGTTTAGGATTGTTTGATTCTGAAGGAAGCTTATCAGATTTGGGTGGCAGGACAGTGGGTGGCACAGTGGTAGCTGGTACCATGGCATGGGGATCTTTAGGAGGGGAGTAAGTGTAAACTTGACATGATCCTGTGTTTCCATGAGGCTGGCCGGAGGCATAGGAATTAGGTTCATAGTTACCAAGGTAGGGAAAGGATAAGGAACCTCGTGGGGTCCTGTTGGCAAAGTTGGGGGTGGAAGATCTGTTATGGCAGGGCATAGGTTATAAAGATCATTAGATTGATTCTGAGGCCTAGATATTGTCTGAGATGGCCCAAACTGAGGAGGGGGAGTGAATCCCATGGGATAGTGAAGAGGCTGAGTGACTAGGATAGCCGTGGCATTTGCTCTTTGTTGGTAGGGAACAAAGCTGGGTCTTATCTAAGGAGGCGAGGACATCGGGACCCTGATGGCCTGGGATGTTGGAAAGGACTGAAAAGGGGTAGTCCTTGCTAAGGGATCATGCCTGGATGGAGGAGGGCATTGGTTATAGGCTGGGGGAGCTGAGATGGCTGCTTCTGGAATCTCATCTTCTACCATAACCAGGAAACTGTTGGACTCAACCACTATCTGAACCCCATGATGACGGAGCGCATCAATGAGAATGGCTTGCTGTTCCTCATGGACCTTACGATTGTTTTCCAAGGCTAAGGCTAGCTCTTCTTCCCTAGTCATCTGGTTACCCAAACCACTGCTGTTTTCTGTCAAATCGGCCATTCTGACTCTCTGAGCTGACAAAACAGAAGATTCTGGCGAGCTATCTGAGGATTTTGCACTAAAAAGCCGCTGACCCGGTATTCTCACCCACTTCTTTCTCGCTGAGGGAAAGGGATAGGAGAGGTTTAGACTCGGGGTAGGTGTTTAGGCTGAAGGCTCAAGCAATATGCAGATTAAGAATCTTTCAGTTTACTTAAAGCGGTGTCTTTTATTAATTTCTATTTGGTTGGAAAAGGGGTTTTGCCCTTCTTTTTTGCAATTACTCTAGATCCTAGATCAGTGGGTTTCGTCACTACGTCTATAAGCCCCTCGTATTCCACCTGTATTTCAACCTCCCAGGGTGGACAGCCCCGGGCGAGGGTCCTATAAGGCACGCAGATCCCACCGACCGAGAGAGAAGAACGCTCCTAATGGGTCTAGCGGGTCATAGGAAATTTCAACGCACGCGCGATGCGGATTATAGTCAAGGCAATGTCGGGAAAGTCTCGTCTTTCAGCCTTAACGAAATTTCGGCAGAGTTTCGCTTGCGCGATTGACGTTTTGACTTTTTCGGCAATGTCCGAGAAAATAATAGGCATGGGTCGGGCGGTAAAAGCCGGATGACACAGTGTCACATTGAACTTCATTGCATACGATGTGCGTGAGTCAGGGTCGAAGTCAATGCCGGGTCAAGATCTTGCCAATTTTTCCTTGTCGGAATTTCGGCAGAGCTCCGCTTGCGCGAAAGATCTTTGGAATTTATGCACGAACTCGGGCTCGACTCTTATGCATCCCGTGCGGGTCAAAATCAAAGTCAATGCTGGAGTCAATATTTTGCTAATTTTTCCTTGGCGGAATTTTGGCAGACTTTCGTTTGCGCGAAGTATCTCGACTTCCGTCATGGGCTAAGGTTTGACCTTTACAGGGGTATGCAACTGGGCTATATGACACGGACTAGACCAAAAACCAACCAAAAGTCACGGTTTTGAAATGTGTGACACGGACTGTGCATTGGTCGACACCGGCTGCCATGGGGAGTTTGGGATGATTCCGTGCTGTAAGTACCCAAATCTGGCTCATGCCTTCCAGTTAAGTTTTCCGGCAATTTCCCGGACTTTCCTAAAGTCCGGGAGCAATTCCGGAACTGTTCCGAACCTTCCGAGGGATGAAGGGACTGATTTAAAATAAAAGAGCACGTTTTTCTTGTATTTGGAATCCTTCTAGAATTGCCACCTTGCATGATTCTAGAAACATGCTGAGTCACACAGGATAATGCCGCACGGCTGCATTAGGAGGGAACTCCTAGCCGCACGGCCTCATTAGCCTTATCCAGACTGCCTATAAATAGAGCCCTCCTCTACCCATTTTAAACACCAACAACATACCATATTCAGCACCAAAAGCTCTGTTCAAGCCCTGCTGCGAAAATCCCAGAAGTTGAAGAGTGCCAAGAAGCCACCTCCCTCCTCCTTGAAGCCTTCCAAGTTGGTCCATCCACTAGGCAAGATCCAAAGAAGAAGAGGTCACTGTGATGATGTGTGTATCCGAAAATTTTCCCATTTTTGTGTTTGAAAAAATCAACGAAAACGGAGTCGCCACGCCATTTTAATTTTGAGGGCCAAAACTTTGAAAAAAGCCCGAGATCAGAAATTTGGGTTCGGAGGTCACGTTACGTGCCGGGAAGGACGTTAGTGTGCACCCGGAACGCCTCGTAAAAACGAGTCTTCCAAACATTCAAAATCCTTTGTTGTGTGTGTGTGTGTGTGTTTTGGCCAAAATAAGTTGAAACTGAGGTAAGTAAAAATTTGGAGCTCCTTTTAAGGCTTTAAACTGATCCCATGATTTTTTGGGTGATTTTTGGGTTGAGATTTGGCACTCAAAAGATTTTCGGAAGTTGAAAACCATTTCTGCCAGAATGAAAAAGGCAGTTGACCCTTGACTTTGAAATGGACTTTAGGGCTTGAAAACTCCAGAATCTGGGAAAAGTCCAGGAATGAAAAATGTTCAAAACACCTTAAAAAAGGTTTCTGTAAAAGAACTTTTCATTTTGGAGATGATTTGAGGGGTCAAAACCTTCTGGAAATCTCAGATCTGAAATCTGGATTTCCAGAAGCTGATGAACTGGCCTCTAAAAGAAAAATTGAAAAGAGGAGTTTTACTCATGAAAAAAATAAATTAAAAATATTTCTGGAAATCTCTGGATGTTGGCTACAAAAAGTATTTTGTAGTCAACACCCAATTCCAAGTTTTACTGGGTCCAAAAAATAGGAAAACGGACTGAGTTCTCAGAACAATGCTACTGGACAGCAAGATGTTCTTGAGGAGAAATGTGATTTTTGGGGGGTTTGCATCTATGTTCACCCCATTTTCATCCCTAGACTTGATACCACTACTTTTTGTTAAGTGGTTATCATATTCAAGTCATCCTTGGGGAATTTATGGGGTTTAAACATGTCCTTTGCAAAGGGAAAGGGGGTTTTGTAAAGATGAAACCAAAGAGAAAGAATTAACTAGAGATCTAAAATGTGGACCATTTGAGATGGTCATTCATGAAAGATGAACTTCAAGATGACCATCTTAGGTCAAAACTCAAGTTAAACTAGACATAAAATAAGTAAAAGTAAGAAGAACAAGATGATCAAGAAATCAAAAGAGAATTTTAGGGTTTTGAGAAGGAGGGCTTTACCAATGGTGACACCCTATCTTCCTAGGCTTGGAATTTGACTTGAGGAGTATCAAGATTTGGTGTTTGGCTTGAGGAGTATCAAGGTTTGGTGTGTTTGGTATTTGATTGGGAAAGATTCAAGAGAAAATGGTGGCAATCTAAGGATTCCCACTGTTTTCTCTCTATATTCGCCAGAACTTCGTTCTTTGTGAGTAAGTTGTTGTTGTAAACCGAGAGAGGAGGGTTTAATTTATAGGCCCTGCGAAAACTCAAAGATGTCCGCGCGGAGGTCCTGTAAAACGTGCCTGGTGCATTAAATGCTGCTCCAGGCTTTGAACGAGAAGAATATTTTTCAAAATATCGCAGTAAATTGTTTTTCAACTTGCTTTGTTTCGAGATTTTCTTAATTCTTTTTGCTTTTTTGGATTCCTTTTTTGGTTTAACTTTAAATAGCAAACCCTAACCTACCCTTGCTTGGTTAGAAAGGTTAGAGATTGTTAGAAATGTTAGAAATGTTAAAACTTTCGTTAACTTTCTAACGAAAAAGCTACCAACTCAAATTGGAGCACTTACGGTAGCCCCTCGGCGACGGTGCTTTCGAAGGAAGCGGGGTCGTCGATAAGAGTAAGGCTCCATATTTGATAGGATGATCAAGTGATCGAGTGGGTGAACCTATTCAATAGGCTACCTACGTATCCCGAATGGGAATCAAGCCGGTCGTAGTTCGGGTCTTTGACCACAGGAATGATTGTTTTTAAGGTATCAACTTTGGAGATGATGGGCGTTTTAGGCGCCTCGGACCTTGAAGATGATGGCGTTTAGGTGCCTCGAACCTTGAAGATGGCGTTTAGGTGCCTCGAACCTTAGAGATGGCGTTTAGGTGCCTCGAACCTTGATGGTGGGGATAGATGGTCCTGGTGGACTTTGCTTGAAAGGATCGGTCTTACGTCCGCTGCCGAAGGAAAGGATGACCATTTTGGTCGAGTGGCTGGACCTAATGATAGGCTACCTACGTATCCCGAGTGGGAATCAAGCCGGCCGTATACTCGAGATTTCGTTGGCTTACTTTGAAAAATCGGACGTATTTCGTTGGGGAAATGGGTCTTACTATTCGTTGGGAAATCGGGATGATTTTGATGAAAGATACGGGATTCCGTTATCTTTCTCGAGAGGTCATCTTGTCTTACGGGGGACGATTTTTGATGAAAGATACGGGATCCGTTATCTTTCTCGGGCACTCGGTCTTACGTTTAGCGCGGGGACGATTTTGATGAAAGATACGGGATCCGTTATCTTTCTCGGGGCACTCAGTCTGATTTAGCTGGAATTTCTTTTGAGAGGGTATGAACCTAAATGGGAACTTAGTTCAGGAGTATGAACCTAAGTTGAGGTAGAGTATGAACCTAAATGGAGACTTAGTTCGGGAGTATGAACCTAAGTTGAGGTTTGGTTCAGAGTATGAACCTAAATGGAGAACTTAGTTCGGGAGTATGAACCTAAGTTGAGATTTTGGTTCAGAGTATGAACCTAAATGGGAACTTAGTTCAGGAGTATGAACCTAAGTTGAGGTCTTGTTCAGAGTATGAACCTAAATGGAGACTTAGTTCAGGAGTATGATCCTAAGTCGGGATTTGGTTCAGGAGTATGAACCTAAATGGGAACTTAGTTCAGGAGTATGAACCTAAGTTGAGGTCTTGTTCGTGGAGTATGAACCTAAATGGAGACTTAGTTCAGAGTATGATCCTAAGTCGGATTTGGTACAGAGTATGAACCTAAATGGGAACTTAGTTCAGAGTATGAACCTAAGTTGAGGTTTTGTTTAGGAGTATGAACCTAAATGGGAACTTAGTTCAGGAGTATGAACCTAAGTTGAGGTTTTTTACCCGATGGAGGCTATTCAAAGGTGTTCTTGTGGGGAAGACTCGGCTTACGAACCATCGGGAAGAAAGGTGATCAATGTCGGTCAAGTGGATGGACCAAGGATTGATCAGATGGGGTCACCCGAGGATTGACTATTTTAGGAAGTCGTCCTAGAGATTGATCTGTATTTGGGAGTCACCCGAGGGATTGACTATTTTAGGGAAGTCGCCCTACGATCCGACTATTTTTGGGAGGTCGATCTGACTATTTTTGGGAAGTCACCCTATGATCCGACTATTTTTGGGAAGTTCGCACCTATGGTTTGACCATTGCTTTTGGGAAGTCGCCCTATGATCGACTATTTTGGGAAGTCGCCCTATAGTTTGACTGTTTTTGGGAAGTCGCCCTATAGGTTTGACTATTTTTGGGAAGTCGCCCTATGGTTTGACTATTTTTGGGAAGTCGCTGCTGGTTTGACTATTTTTGGGAAGTCGCCCTATGCCGACTATTTTGGGAAGCCGCCCTATGATCCGACTATTTTTGGGAAGTCGCCCCTATGATCTGACTATTTTTGGGAAGTCGCCCTATGGTTTGACTATTTTTGGGAAGTCGCCCTGTGGTTTGACTGTTTTGGGGAAGTCGCCCTAAGGTTTTGACTGTTTTGGGGAAGTCGCCCTGTGATCTGACTATTTTTGGGAAGTCGCCCTATGGTTTGACTGTTTTGGGGAAGTCGCCCTATGATCTTACTATTTTTGGGAAGTCGCCCTATGATCTGACTATTTTTGGGAAGTCGCCCTGTGGTTTGACTGTTTTTGGGAAGTCGCCCTATGGTTTGACTATTTTTGGGAAGTCGCCCTGTGGTTTGACTGTTTTGGGGAAGTCGCCCTAAGGTTTTGACTGTTTTGGGGAAGTCGCCCTGTGATCTGACTATTTTTGGGAAGTCGCCCTGTGGTTTGACTGTTTTTGGGAAGTCGCCCTATGGTTTGACTATTTTTGGGAAGTCGCCCTGTGGTTTGACTATTTTGGGGAAGTCGCCCTATGGTTTGACTGTTTTGGGGAAGTCGCCCTATGGTTTGACTATTTTTGGGAAGTCATCCTATGATCTGACTATTTTTGGGAAGTCGCCCTGTGGTTTGACTATTTTTGGGAAGTCGCCCTATGGTTTGACTGTTTTGGGGAAGTCGCCCTATGGTTTGACTGTTTTGGGGAAGTCACCCTATGGTTTGACTATTTTTGGGAAGTCACCCTATGATCTGACTATTTTTGGGAAGTCGCCCTATGATCTGACTATTTTTGGGAAGTCGCCCTATGGTTTGACTGTTTTGGGGAAGTCACCCTATGATCTGACTATTTTTGGGGAAGTCGCCCTATGATCTGACTATTTTTGGGAAGTCGCCCTGTGGTTTGACTATTTTTGGGAAGTCGCCCTATGGTTTGACTGTTTTGGGGAAGTCTCCCTATGATCTGACTATTTTTGGGAAGTCGCCCTATGGTTTTGACTGTTTTGGGGAAGTCGCCCTGTGATCTGACTATTTTTGGGAAGTCACCCTATGATCTGACTATTTTTGGGAAGTCGCCCTATGGTTTGACTGTTTTGGGGAAGTCACCCTAAGGTTTTGACTATTTTGGGGAAGTCGCCCTATGATCTGATGATAATGTTCTTTTAGAAAAGTAGTTGACTAAGATATGCTTTCATACCTGTGCTGTGCTTACCTGTAGTTGCCGGAAGGACTGAGGCTACGGCTGATGTTGATGAAGAGTTGTTAAGTTGCTGTTCGTGGGACGGTTTCGCCGACGATTTGCCGTCTTTGGAAGCATTTTGACCTCGAAGGAGGAGTTTGGTTGAGTCCGCATCTTGGCCGGTGATCGTCAACCTTGTAGAGGTGGTTGAGCTTGTATTCACATTGGGACTTCTTGCTTTTGAGAACTTGGTGTCTCCGACCGCATTGTATTGGAGAGCTTGGCGTCTCGACCTTCTTGCCTTGGAGAACTTGGCGTCTCCGACCGATTTGTATTTGAGAACTCGCGTCCCCGACCGATTTGTATTGAGAACTTGGCGTCTCGACCGATTTGTATGTGAGAACTTGGCGTCTCCGACCGACCGGCATTTGATTTGCATTTGAGAACTTGGCGTCCCTGACCGAACTGTATTTGAGAACTTGGCGTCTCTGACCGAATTGTATTTGAGCACTTGGCGTCTCTGACCAACTGGCATTTGATTTGCATTTGAGAACTTGGCGTCCCCGACCGATTTGCATTTTGAGAACTTGGCGTCCCGACCGACTTGTATTCGAGAACTCGGCGTCTCGACCGAATTGTAGACACCGGAGGTGGTCTTCATCTGGGGCCGTTTTCATCCATTTGTGGACATTGGAGGTCGTCTTTAGCAAGTTACAGACGCCGGAGCTTGTCTTTGCCAAACTGTAGATGTTGGAGGGCGTCTTCATCCATTGGACATCGGAGGTCGTCTTTGTGAAGATCATCCTTGCCGAAAAAGGGGGATTTGATTTCACGTTTGAATTCTTGCATTCGTTAGTGAAGAGGAAGATGCATATATGACATTCATGATGACAGATGCGTGCATAGAGCCAAAAATGATTGTGAGAGTATCACTGCATATGTTTGCGAGATGATGCATTTACTTGCTTTCGAAGATGCACCTAGCCTAAGCTTTTGACAGGGAAATTATGATTTATGATCTTCAATTCACTTAGGATTTTTCCTATTGATTCAAGTTTTGTGCATGCTACATGAGCCCTTGGGAGATTTTTGTGGGGATGCATGGTTATGTATGTGTCCTGGAGACCTGTTTGGAACAGATTTTGAGCATGTGGGGATGAGAACCCTTGATCGCGATTTAAACAAATGTTGTTGGTGAGGTTTTGTTAGCAGATCACATGGACCTCAATTTTGATGAGATTGGATTCGGATCCCGGGTCTTGATTGGAATTTTCTCTCTCAATCTTGGTCATTCAAGCCGATGCCGATGTGCTCTAGGGCACGTTGATATGAGTGAAGCTTCTTTCATTTGGGTGATCTGTGACCTCGGCCGAAACCTTATCCGGAGAATGATTTGATGGAATTGCTAATGCCGGGAGAAACCCCGATCTTGAATTCCGATGCTACGGAGGCCGCCGTGTGCCAAGTTACGAAGCCGAAATTCTTTCTTGATAAAATTCGGGTCCAAAAGACCGTCTTGACAAAGCCCCCCGATCCTGAGTAGGCAAAGCCCGGATTTTGAAGAAGTGACTTGGCGAATCTATCTCGTAGTGAAGAACGCAATGTGGACCCAAGGATGACTATAGAAGTCCCATCTTAAAGAGCCGATACAGAGAACCCGGGAGGACCGCTTAGCAAGCCCCGTGAAGAAACACAGAGCACCCTATTGCACAGAGTCATCATGTGACCAAGGAGGCACCCATCTTTTCAGATCTTAGTCAACCAGTCAAGACTCAGGAATGTTTACGTGCAGGGGCACATCTTTCGAAAAGTGGGAATGAATCCCGATTTTGTGTATACACACTCGCTTTAGGTTTGACTCTTTTGAGAGAGTATAAGCGTTACAAGGTGTGGAAAAGTGTATGGAAGCCCCCGCGTACAAAAAGACAAAGGTTTGGCTCTATTTCCTATGATGGAGAGAGAGAAGACTTGTCGAGACACTTGAAAACTTGTCTTATTCATGATGATCACAAGGCTGCTTAAAACCCTTTGTTAATGTTCGGGTTATTCAATCCCTAAATCTGATATGAACAAATATTTTGATTAATCACAAGGAGAAAACCAACTGATATCGAAAATCAAGCTTGGAAGGGCGGAAAGTGTATAGGGACGATCCTTGATGAGACCGGATTTTTTTTTTTTTGAGATTTGTTTGTGATTTCGACCGACCATTTCGGTTGCCTACGTTCCCTCCATTATGAAGAGCTCAGTCGCCGTAGTTCGGGCCTATCCCGAATGAAAAGAGAATGGATGTTGAAATTCGAGGGTCCGAGGACCTTTGGGGATTTTGAGGATTTGGAGGATTGAATAACATATCCCCTTAGAGTGTCCATGAAAGACACGGATGCGAAGCCCCAGCTGGGACATCCACGGGAAGTGTTTGTGGGGAGAAATGAAATATGCTCACATGAAGGGAAGGGTTGAATTTGCACAATCTTTGATTGGTAATTTTGAACCAAAATGGATTAGATTCCAATTTAAGCAAGCAATGAAGCATTAATTTGATCCCGACATCGAGGATATTAGAATGAAACCGCTATCCCAGGGACCGTAGTTGGGTTTCCGGCTTCGATCGGCCATCGGGTGATTTGGGAGATTATGACCTCTTGAGATGAGAGGTCGGCTAGGCCTTTTACCGATCGAACCTCTAAAGATGAGAGGTTGGCTCGCGGGGATGTGTTTGGGAAATCTACGGCGAGGAAGATTGATTGCCTCCAAGAATGAGAGGTCAAATTTTGACTTGGCCAAGGGCAAGGGTAATGGTGATGGGAGTATCCTCTAAAATTGAGAGGATGGCTTGGGATTGGTTTAAGGTAATGATAAGAGGAAGTCCGAGCGATCGACAACTTTTTGCGATCTTGCGAGAATTCAGCTCCTTTTTGATCATTGGAGAGCTTCTTGAGATGTCTGGGACTTTTGAGTTCTTCTTCTTTTTTTTTTTTGGAAGGCTTCCCGAGGAGCTTGGAATTATATCCGAGATTGTGAGGATTTTAAAATCCTTCTTTTTTTTTGTTTCTTTTTTGTTTTTTTTTTGTTTTTGTTTTTTTTTGTTTTTGTTTTTTTTGTTTTTTTTTTTTTTTTTTTTTTTTTGTTTTTTTTTTTTGTTTTTTTTTTGACTTGGAAAGCTTCCCGAGGAGTTGAGGATTATCTTTGTCCTTCCTTCATGGCTTGAGATAATTTGCGCATCGCCGATTCTCGAAGCTAACTTCTCGGCTCGCTTGGACTTTCTCTCGCATGGAGCAAAAATGATGGCTAAACCGGGTTTCAAAACACGCCGATCTTGAAATGAGAGGGTAGTGTTTAGTAAGGGTGAGGTAATGGCTTTCCTATGGGTGAAAGGTTTCAACCGCAATCCCTACGAGATTAAGTCTTCATTGCTTGCTTAAGCTTTATATGAGAAAAATCCATGCAAATTCATCGAGCAACGAGATGATGATGATGAAAGGGATGTGAGCATATGAGATGCAAGATGGGAGTTGGTAAGCCCCAATTTGGGAAGGATATCAATTGATTTTCTCACTCCGATTAGTTTAAATATTAATCATTTTCGAAGAATTAGTGGTTGAGCAAAGACAAGTGATCATTTTGGATAAAACCATTTCAATTAAGTGTAACGTGGGTGCGCAAATGATGTCTCGAGTCTAGCAAGAAAAGAAAAATGACGTATATTAAAAATTAGACACTTAACCACTATGTCCAAAATGGACTACAACTACAAATGTCCAGGAAGGACTTAGGTGAAAGAAAAGTACTAGAACCTACGAAGGTTGACTCAAAAGACTATTTTAAAGATAGGTAGCCCCCAGCCTAGCCGCTCTTTGCTTTGTTGAACCATGCATCTATTCTTCGACGCCGGAGACGGAGCTATTGCGGAGACCTTTCCATCAGATTTCCTTGGCAACTTTTTGCTCAATCCAACCATCTTCATTGCTCGCGATGACCGGTTCATTGACCTTGCAAAGGGACGAGTCAAACTCCATTGTGCCCACAAGGCTTGAACCACCAAACTCGATCATGTTGACACTCATGTTGTTAGGGAGCGGGATATTGATAGTATGGGGTCCTCCATGCATCTCTAACCTCCCTTGCTCAATCAACCCTTGGATGGCCTTTTTTCGTGGGGACGCAATCATCCGTCAGTGCCCATGGTACCGATGAAAGGCACAATGCTTGGAGGTATCCAAAGGAGCGTTGGGGTTTCTAGGCCGATAATTTTCCAAAGGCCGGAGCAAACCTTCTCTCACCAAACCTCCGAAGATATCACTCAAAGGCATCCCAAAGTTTCTCAAGTCTTGGAGCCGGGATTTGGATGCATCAGGCTTCTTGGGAACAAAGGAAGTGGCATTGTTACAGTCCTGTCCCGCGTAGCCGATCGCCTCTTTGCCTTTAGCGAAAGTGAGAGTAGTTTTGGAGGGAGGAGCCCGATATCCGTAGGGTGTGCAGCAGGGCCGCTGATTGTAAGCCTTTTCAAACTTAGCCCGGAATTAACCATTGCACGCAAGTCAGCCGTAGGGAAAGTGGCCGAGGGAAGCTCTCAAATGCGGCTTCAAGCATGACCGAAAGATGTCTAACTCGCTCTCGTCGAGGGAGGAATGGCCATTTCACCGAGCTTTAAGTTCCATCTCTTATAGAAATCCCCAATATTCTCATTAGGGCGCCGCATCGTTGTTTGCAGGTCAACTCTGTTTGTCTCCCACTCCAAGTTGGCTTTATACTTATCTCGTGAAAGTACCGGTAATTTGTTCCCAAGTAGCCCTAGCTTCAGCCGCAATCGGAAAACCATTTCAAAGCCCCCGACTTCAAAGAGAGACTAAAGTAATCGGCCAACCGCTGGTTTGTGCATCCCTTAGCCTTCATTGCCAAAGTATAGGTGTCCAAGTGAGTTTTAGGGCATGCACTCCCGTCAAATAATTCCAGAGCGGGCATCACAAACTTGTGAGGCAGGGGGACAATCGAGTCGGGATCTCGTAGGCCGAAGAGCAAGTGTTCTTTTTGGCGGTCAATTCAGCAATCCGTGCTTTCATTTCCTTGTGTTGCTCCATAAACCAAGCCAATTGGGGATCCAAAGGCGGAGCGGGAATTCCCGAGCCGATATTTGAGCTAGGAAGAGGACTAGCTTTGGTGGTGCATTGGTGGAAAGAATACCATATCCCTGAGCATAGGTGAAAACCCGTCCTTGGCCCAAATTACCCCGGGGAGTGTAGGTGGGAGCTGGGCAAAAGGATAGAACCCAACTTGCCGTTGGCTTCCAATCGGCAGAGAAGATGGAGGCAGATCTCGAGGTAGCCATATGGCTTGGATTTTCGGAGTGAGGCCCATAAGTAGGCTTAAGTGCGGGTTGTCCCCGGTTGTTGAATTGCATGGCCGGTTGTGGCGAGGATGCATAACCGAGAGGATACTGTGGTCCCGGTGATTCGGATGAAACCGGGATGAAGGCTTGATAACCCATAGAAGTCTCGAGTGAATGGATTTGTGAAAGCCGTGTGAGGAGCAACCGAACCAAGCACTCATTCTCGAGGAGGGGCTCCCGACCGTGGCCCGTAACCGCATTGTGGCGGCATTCCAAATTGTGGCCGTTGATGTGAAGGTCTCGGATTGATCGGTTCCGAACCGAGGTGGGATTCCACCCGCTGTGGCATTCCGAGGTATCCCCAACCATGAGAGGACATTTCGCATCCGACTTTGCCCCCACCGAGGAGCCGTGAACCGATTCGTCCCATCAGCCGCATGGATCCAAAGTGGTCCGACCTGCAGAGATCGAGGAACATGTGTTCTCGGTAGCACCGAAGGAGGTTGGTGGTGGCATCCTCGGGAGTAATCGGGCGACCGAGATTGGGATTGGGGTCATCCTCTTCTTCCGCAGTGAAGGTGCCATCGGGATTGAGGCCGGCGGCCAAACCATGGCTCTTAATAGCCTCGATAAGGCTATTCACCGTGCTTCCCGTCGCATTCTCATCTCGTTCGCTAACCGATTCCATTGCCGTTCGTCCGAGGAGTCCCGGAGGCGGAGTGACGTTGTCCTCCTCAAGTACCACCGATGCAGACATTCTCGAAACCCGGAGTTGAAACAAACGGCGAAGCCGATGAGGCACTTGACTCTTCCCAACTGATTAAACGGTGACCCGGTGCCCGAAACCAAGCTTTACGCGGAGTCATGGGGAAAGACACGAGGGTTCGATGGCGGGAATTGAAGGAGGGTAGGTGTTTGGGCTCTTAGGCTCATGCAACATGCAAAGCTTATTTGTTCATGTTTACTTAAAACACGTTTTATTAACCTAATCGGTTGGAAAAGATTGCTCTTCTTTTTTTTTCGGACTACTCGATTCCCGGATCGCTGGGCCCCGTCACTACGTCTATAAGCCCCTCGTATTCCACCCGTATTTCGACCTCCCAGGCGGATGCCCCGGCGAGGGTCCTATAGGGCAAGCGGGTCCCACCGACCGAAAGAAAAACGATCCTAGAAGTCTGGCGGGTAATCCAGTCTTAATGAGCATTCGATGTAAATTACGGACAAAGCTGACGTCAAAGTCAAGATCATGTCCGAGAGCTCGACAGTAAAGTCGGCATGATTTGGACTGATGAATGTCCACGATTGATCTTGACTTGTCGTCAATTAGGCCGTAATTAGGCATGGAATAATCATTAATCCTTGATGACTCAGTGTCATGCTGGGAGCCAGTGTATAATTTGTGCCAGTCAGAGCCGAAGTCAAGGCGCCGGTCAATATCTTGGTCAAAGTCTGCGGCGGAAAACCGGCAGAACTTCGACCGATTAGGGACCCGAAGATATTGAGTCGGTATGCCGACAAAGGCTTGAAAGGAAAGGTCTATACACGTACAGTGGCATGACACATGCACTTACTAAAAACCAACCGGGTCTCGGACAAAGTGTGTCACGGACAAGTGCATGGTCGACACGAGGCTCCATGGGATGTTTGGGTAGTCCTGTGCTCGTCCGAGAGGCGTAATAAGACCAAACGGACCGCGACAAGGATTTCCCCGGGTTAAGGACGTAGTGTGCAGTGTACGGTCAACGTGCGCGTAGTGTGCAAGCAGTCTATCTTCTTTTTCTGAGTAAAATAGAAATTTTTTATGTGTCTTAAAAAGTATGATGCATGATTTTTTTTGGAAATTTTCTTTTTTTTGAAAAATCTTTTTTTTTTGAAATTTTTTTTTTGAAAATTAATGAGCACATAAGCACATAATCACAAAAATTCCAACAGTTAGGGACATTATTCCGACAGTCAAAATTTTGACTTTTTCCGAGGCGGCCAAAACAAACACGAAAAATGTGCAAAAATCAACACACACAAAACAAAGGATTTTCAAATGTCGGGACGGAAGCTTGACCCTCGAAAGCTTTTTCTTTTTTTTTTTGAAAACGATGATACCGGTACGTGGGATTGTTAAACCACAATTTATCCCCGACTCGTGTTAGGAGGCGATAACGGGAAGTTTAATGGTTTCCACCAATATACCAAATATCATTTTTTTTAGAAAAAGCTTAGTTCCCAGCGGAGTCGCCACTGTGATGATGTGTGTATCCGAAAATTTTCCCATTTTTGTGTTTGAAAAAATCAACGAAAACGGAGTCGCCACGCCATTTTAATTTTGAGGGCCAAAACTTTGAAAAAAGCCCGAGATCAGAAATTTGGGTTCGGAGGTCACGTTACGTGCCGGGAAGGACGTTAGTGTGCACCCGGAACGCCTCGTAAAAACGAGTCTTCCAAACATTCAAAATCCTTTGTTGTGTGTGTGTGTGTGTGTTTTGGCCAAAATAAGTTGAAACTGAGGTAAGTAAAAATTTGGAGCTCCTTTTAAGGCTTTAAACTGATCCCATGATTTTTTGGGTGATTTTTGGGTTGAGATTTGGCACTCAAAAGATTTTCGGAAGTTGAAAACCATTTCTGCCAGAATGAAAAAGGCAGTTGACCCTTGACTTTGAAATGGACTTTAGGGCTTGAAAACTCCAGAATCTGGGAAAAGTCCAGGAATGAAAAATGTTCAAAACACCTTAAAAAAGGTTTCTGTAAAAGAACTTTTCATTTTGGAGATGATTTGAGGGGTCAAAACCTTCTGGAAATCTCAGATCTGAAATCTGGATTTCCAGAAGCTGATGAACTGGCCTCTAAAAGAAAAATTGAAAAGAGGAGTTTTACTCATGAAAAAAATAAATTAAAAATATTTCTGGAAATCTCTGGATGTTGGCTACAAAAAGTATTTTGTAGTCAACACCCAATTCCAAGTTTTACTGGGTCCAAAAAATAGGAAAACGGACTGAGTTCTCAGAACAATGCTACTGGACAGCAAGATGTTCTTGAGGAGAAATGTGATTTTTGGGGTTTGCATCTATGTTCACCCCATTTTCATCCCTAGACTTGATACCACTACTTTTTGTTAAGTGGTTATCATATTCAAGTCATCCTTGGGGAATTTATGGGGTTTAAACATGTCCTTTGCAAAGGGAAAGGGGGTTTTGTAAAGATGAAACCAAAGAGAAAGAATTAACTAGAGATCTAAAATGTGGACCATTTGAGATGGTCATTCATGAAGATGAACTTCAAGATGACCATCTTAGGTCAAAACTCAAGTTAAACTAGACATAAAATAAGTAAAAGTAAGAAGAACAAGATGATCAAGAAATCAAAAGAGAATTTTAGGGTTTTGAGAAGGAGGGCTTTACCAATGGTGACACCCTATCTTCCTAGGCTTGGAATTTGACTTGAGGAGTATCAAGATTTGGTGTTTGGCTTGAGGAGTATCAAGGTTTGGTGTGTTTGGTATTTGATTGGGAAAGATTCAAGAGAAAATGGTGGCAATCTAAGGATTCCCACTGTTTTCTCTCTATATTTCGCCAGAACTTCGTTGCTGTGAGTAAGTTGTTGTTGTAAACTGAGAGAGGAGGGTTTAATTTATAGGCCCTCTGAAAACTCAAAGATGTCCGCGCGGAGGTCCCTGTAAAACGTGCCTGGTGCATTAAATGCTGCTCCAGGCTTTGAACAGGAAGAATATTTTTCAAAATATCAGCAGAAATTGTTTTTCAACTTGTCAAGCTTCGAGATTTTCTTAATTCTTTTGCTTTTTTGGATTCCTTTTTTGGTTTAACTTTAAATAGCAAACCCTAACCTACCCTTGCTTGGTTAGAAAGGTTAGAGATTGTTAGAAATGTTAGAAATGTTAAAACTTTCGTTAACTTTCTAACGAAAAAGCTACCAACTCAAATTGGAGCACTTACAGTCACCACCATTGGTAACCTCTCATCCCTTCACCTTGCATTATGCTTGTTTATGTGATATAATTGCTCCTTGCATTCATATATTACTATTATCTTGCTTGGGACTTGGTATTAGTTGTTAAAGATCCTATCTTTATTCATATAAATCATACCCCCTCCCCCCTTTGCATCCTTTGCATGAAATAAGCATCCTTTGACCATAAAAATGTAATCTTTGCATTGAAGGTGCATCCTTTGCACCTAAAAATCCCCTTTTTTACATAAAAATGGTATCTTTATGCATCATTTGCATACAAAAATATAATCTTTATATTCAAATTGCATCCTTTGTACCCTAAAACTCAATTTTATACATAAAAAAGCATCCTTTGCATTAAATATCATTTCTTTGCATCAAAAATGCATCCTTTGCATTAAAGATCATTTCTTTGCATCAAAAATGCATCCTTTGCATAAAAATCTTTTCTTTACATTAAAAGGCATCATTTGCAATCAAAAGCATCCTTTGCACCCTAAAAATGTCATCTTTTCACTAAAAATGTCATTTTTACATGCATTCCCCCATGCCCCCATTAGCAACCTTCGGAACGGACCGGTGTAAAGATCCTATCTTTACATCGTTTCTTCCATTAAAGGTGCCAAAATCTCTTTAGAAAGGGAGAAAACCTTGAACCTATATCTCCGATTATCGCTTGAGACGAGCATGATAGCTCCCATATAAGTTCAATCGTCTCAAGGCGTAGGATTGATGGGCTAAGGTCACTCCTTTCCTAAAGAACCCCATTTTGGACTGTAAAAGAGAGTCCTTCTCTCGATCAGGCAAGACCCAAATAGCGATGATCACAAGTCCAAGATGAGGACGGGATCAAAGTCCCGAACACATAAAAATCCAAGGAATCCCGAGCGACAACCAACTAAATGGTTTGTACGTCCAGAAGACAACTTGGGACATTCCCCCCCCCCTCTTTTCAACACATGCACACAAGAAAGCACGCAAGCAAGCACAAAAAATGGAATCTAGGGAGACTTGCTACGGCAAGGCACCTTGGGTGAACGACGATCCGTTCTTCCCAAGGGGTAACTTAACCTCCGAACCCTAAAATCCTTTTTTCAAAGTTTTGAGGAAATCAAAATGGCGTGGCGACTCCGTTTTTCAAATTAAACCGGATGTTTTCAAACTCGCGTGAATCCAAACAAAAAATTAGAATTTGGGCACACATCCACAGTTTGGCGACTCCGCTGGGGACATCCCAAAGGAGAAAAGCTTTCATTTTCAAAATAAACGATACCCGGTATATAGGTGGAAACCATTTAACCTTCATGTATCGCTCCCTAATCCGGGGCTTGGGATAAACGGTGGTTTAACAATCCCACGTAACGGTATCTCTTTTTGAAAATAAAAAAAAAAGAAGAAAGCTTTTTTCCTTTGAGCGGGTTAGACTTCCATCGCGGATTCCAATTATCATGCTTGCTTTCTTTGCCTTGCATTGCATCATTTGCATCTTGGAAATTGTGCATACTTTGAACAGGAAGCCTTCTCAAGACTAAAAGGTGTCTAAAATGTTCGGGAAACAACCTGAAATTGCAAAGGAGTGGAACCTGGAAAATTGATCCATGCAGTCGTACGGCTCAATCCTCCTTGGATTCTGACCGGGCGGCCTCAGTGGCAATTCCACCAGGAAAAATTGAGGTTAATCTGGCAGCCTTGGCAGCTTGGGGCTATTCAGTTCCAAGACTGACTGGGGCTCCCAGAAAATTTACGTGCCTTATCTGTTGCATTTTCCCCCGTCCCGAAAAATCATTCCTTTAAAACACATTTCTTAAAAATCTTTGTTTTAACTCAAAAATGAACATTTTTAGGAGGCCGCACACTACGCGCACCTTATATATCATGTACACTTTGCACGCACGTCCCTTTAAATCCGGGGTGGTTTTTCAGCTGCAGTCACAGACAGCCTTACGATGCTCCCGGGCGCGCGCGGAATCACCCCAAACTCCCCATGGCAGCCAGTGTCGACCAATGCACAGTCCGTGTCACACGTTTCAAAAAACTGTGACTTTTTGGTTGGTTTTTGGTCTAGTTCGTGTCATATAGCCCAGTTGCATGTCCCCGTAAAGGTCAAGCCTTAGTCCATAACGGAAGTCAAGATTTTTTTGCTCAAGCGAAACTCTGCCGAAATTCTGACAAGGAAAAATTGGTAGAATCTTGACTCCGGCGTTGACTTTGACCTTGACCCGCATGGAATGCGTAAGAGTCGAGACCGAGTCCTTGCCAAAAATCCAAAAGATCTTTCGCTCAAGCGAAGCTCTGCCAAAATTCCGACAAGGAAAAACTGGCAAGATCTTGACCCGGCATTGACTTCTATCTTGACTCACGCACGACGTATGCAACGAAGTTCAATGTGACACTGTGTCATCTGGCTTTTACCGCCCGACCCATGCCTATTATCTTCTCGGACATTACCGAAAAGTCAAAACGTCAATCGCGCAAGCGAAATTCTGCCGAAATTCTGTTAAGGCTGAAAGACGAGACTTTCCCGGTATTGCCTTGACTATAATTCGCATCGCTCGTGCGTTAAAAGTTCCTATGACCCGCTAGACCCGTTAGGAGCATTCTTCTCTCTCGGTCGGTGGGATCCGCGTGCCCTATAGGACCCTCGCCCGGGGCTGTCCACCCTGGGAGGTCAAAATACAGGTGGAATACGAGGGGCTTATAGACGTAGTGACGAAACCCACTGATCCAGGATCTAGAGTAGTTGCGAAAAAGAAGGGCAGAACCCCTTTTCCAACCAAATAGAAATTAATAAAAGACATTGTTTTAAGTAAACCGGAAGATTCTTAATTTGCATATTGCTTGAGCCTTCAGCCTAAACACCTACCCCGAGTCTAAACCTCTCATATCCATTTCCCGCAGCGAGAAAGAAGTGGGTGAGAACACCGGGTCAGCGACTTGTTAGCGCAGAATTCTCAGACAGTTCGCCAGAATCCTCAGCTTTGTCAGTCCAGAGAGTCAGAATGGCCGATTTGACAGAGAACAGTACTGGTTTGGGTAACCAGATGACTAGGGAAGAAGAGCTATCTTTAGCCTTGGAAAACAGTCGTAAGGCCCATGAGGAACAGCAAACCATGCTCATTGATGCGCTCCGTCGTCATGGGGTCCAGATAGTGGTAGAGCCCAACGGTTCCCTGGTTATGGTAGAAGATGAGACTCCAGAAGTAACCATCTTAGCTCCCCTAGCCTATAACCAATGCCCTCCTCCATCCACATATGATCCATTGCCAAAGACTGTCCCTTTTCAGTCCTTCCCAATGTCTCAAGCCATCAGGGTCCCTACACCCTCTCCTCCTCAGATAAGACCTAGCTTTGTTCCCTACCAACAGAGAGCAAACGCCACAGCTATCCCCGCAACGCAGCCTCTGCACTACCCCATGGGATTCGCTCCCTCTCCCCAGTATGGGCCGTCCCAGACAATTTCTAGGCCTCAGAATCAATCAAGTGACCTTTTCAATCTATGCCCTTCCACAGCAGATCTTCCACCCCCAACCTTGCCAACAGGATCCCACGAGGCTCCTTTTTCCTACTTCGGCAACTACGAGCCTAATTCCTATGCCTCTGGCCAGCCTCACGGAAACACAGACTGTGCCAAGTTTACACTTACTTCCCTTCTAAAGATCCCCAAGCCATGGTACCAGCTACCACTGTGTCACCTACTGTCCTGCCACTCAAATCTGATAAGCCTACTTCGGAATCGAACAATCCTAAACCATCACCTGACCCCAACATGACTTGGTTGATGGAACAAGTTAAGTCCATGCAAGAGAAGTTTGGAGAACTGAGCACCAAAAGGCGGCAAGATACCGTATCACCGATCCCAAGAAAATTGTCCCTCTTCCTCCAAAATTCTGAATGCCTGAGATTGAAAAGTTCAATGGCACCGATTGTCCCCGGACTCACATTGAAAGCTACCTTCTTGCCATGAGAGCTAAGGATTGTACACATCAGCAAATGGCCGACCATTTTCAGTTGTCATTAAAGGGTTCAGCCATTAGGTGGTTCCTGCATGTAAAGCCAGAGGCCCGAGCCACCTGGGACCAGATCAAGGAAGCATTCCTGGAAAAGTGTAAGGCCAATTTGAATTGGGAAACCAGCAGGAATGACCTACAAGGCACTTTACAGCGCCCAGATGAGCTGGTAAGTGAATTCTACAAGAGATGGAATTGGAAGCTTAGTGAAATGATGACCCCGCTGAATGAAGAGGAACAGATGGAGATCTTCCAATATTGCTTGAAACCACAACTAAGGGTCCAAATTGGCAATTACTATTATCCTGACCTTTGGGCAATGGTAAATGCCGGCACCAAGTTTGAAAATGCCTTCAACATGGCCCCGGCCATGGGAACATCCAACTCCTATCGCTACAAAGCACCAGTTTCAAATACCACAACTGTTACTATAAAAGGAAAAGAAACGGTTGGTGCTGTCAATTATATTCAGAATGAGAGGGTTGGACAAAATTCAAGCCAAGTCGCTGCGAAGCCAAGGCCTCGTTCCTATACTGCCGAAGATTTCGGAATGCTACTAGAAAAGGTCTTCGACGGTTTGGTAGCTGAAGGACTCATCAGACCTTTGGAAAACTGGAAACCAAAGAACCCTAGTGTCAGGATGGACGAAACCAAGCACTACCTCGAGAGCAAAAGAGAAGCAATCCATCGAAGCAGCCTTATTCCGGCTGTACAGATCTAGGGAAAAGTAAAGCTCCACCAACCCGGCCTCGCCCCAGGAGACCGTCCCAATCCCATATACATCCTCCAAGGAGTCGAGAAGGCAAGTCATAGCCAGCGTCCCAGAATTAGCAAAAATGGTGACTGACAACATCAACCACACAAAAGCCCTCGCAAGCTGGGAGGCAGTCACCTCATTAGCGGCAAATTCCCCGCATGCGCTCGGACCGCCACCTCGACATTCCTAGTCTCCATCCCGAGACCCTTAGGAATAAGCTCAAACCCAACCAAAGCTCTAAACTCCTCCGCCGTAATATGGTTCCTCCAAGTCACAGGCCTCCCGGTGAACTGCAGGCCAGTGATAGCAGTGAAATCTGCAGGCGTCACTATCAGCTCCCCCCAGCTAAGGTGAAAGCTGTGCGTAGTGTCCCACCAGAACTCCGAGAGGGCCTGGATCAAGCCCTTGCTCTTCGAGGTAATGTGAATACCTCTGCCGATAGCCTCAATAAATAAATCCAGGCCGGTAGCCCTCACTAGTTGCTTGGGGTTCACCCCATCCTTCGCAAAATCGGGCATCCTCTGCCACAGCCTAGCTGCAATCTCGGAAGGCCCCCTAGACCTGTAGACAATCACAGCAAAAGAAACGTATCAGTCCTTCACCTCATTTCAAAAGCATGCATATATTCAAAAGTGCACATGTTTTCAAAAGAAAAGCATTCAATAAAAATTTTCTACAATCCTTTGCATGAAAAACGTGTCTTTCATCACTTGAAACGCATCGTGTCAAGCACATTGCTGTCCTAAGCACAAAATCACAATTTTCAAAATTATTTGCACATAAGCATTAATTCTTTCTCAAAAATGGCATGCATGAATCCTTTTAATCATCCAAAATCCCGTTTTAGCATCCATGATCAAAATTTGACCTAGTTCTAGCACATGCAAGGACTCCGTCACATCTTAGACAATTATTTTCTCAATTTATTTTCAAAAATGGGTCATTCTCATTATTTCTTAAGAAAATTGCACATGCATCTTCTTAGCCTCATAGGTTAATCATTAATATTCCAAAATCATCATCAAAAATCCTAGGAAAATTCGGGAAATTCCTAAAACTCGAGTAAAGCCCTAGAATCAATCAAAATTTAATCAAAATTGACGGAATTGAGCAAATTAAGAATGCTTATCCCAACCGATTGAGGATTCGTCGATTTATGCTCCCTCCTGCCCGGATAAAGCTCTGATGGAGGCGTAAGGAAGTCATACTTCCTCTCCGTGCAGACGAGCTCTTTCCTCCTCCTTCGAGCGGCCTCCGAGATGTTCCTTCTCGCTTGCCTTAGCATAGGATTCCCCTCCGGATCCATCTTAATCAATAGAAGCAAGGGAATTGAAGGATTTTGAAGAAAATTCTCTCCCTTCTCTCTCTCTTCCTCGGTAGTAGATGGGCAACAACAATGCCCAATGCCCGTTCAAATCTGTTTTAAATAATCTGGAAAAATTAGACTTCTAGCCGTACGGCTTCCTTTGCCCCCGTCTCACGCCGGGCGGCTTTTTTCGCCCTGAGCAGAAATTACAATTTTGCCCCTAGACTTCCCACTTGGACGTATAATTCATGTTATCCTTTAACTAAGATAACTTTGTTTTCCAAAGGATATCCGTTATCTCCTAAGCAAATAGAATTTCTTCCCCAGTCGCCTCCGTTACTTCCGTTATAACGGAATGACGCTAGGTGACAACCTCCGAATTTTCAGAACTCTAAACTTAAGCTACCTCTATCACAGATTGAGAAGTATGCTCAAGTTCTCTAAACTTAAGCTACCTCTATCATGAATAGAGAAGTACGCTCAAGTTCTCTAAACTTAAGCTACCTCTATCACGAATAGAGAAGTACGCTCAAGTTCTCTAAACTTAAGCTACCTTTATCACAGATTGAGAAGTACGCTCAAGTTCTCCAAACTTAAGCTACCTCTATCACGAATAGAGAAGTACGCTCAAGTTCTCTAAACTTAAGCTACCTCTATCACAGATTGAGAAGTACGCTCAAGTTTTCCAAACTTCAGCTACCTCTATCTCCTCGATAGTGACGTAAGCTTTAGTCACCTCAGGCGACAACCTCCATTAATTGTCAAAACCTCAAGGATCCTAGACATCGTTCCTAGCTATCTAGTGATGCTTGAACTACGACCAAGGCTTGATTCCTCCGGGATACGTAGGTAGCCTTTCATAAAAGGTCCAGCCATCCGACCGCAGTGGTCACCCTTTTCCATCACCACTCTTCAGTGGTGAGGCAGCCTTTCATAAAGGTCCAGCCATCAGACCACATTGGTCACCCCTTTGTCATTCATCACTCCTAATTGGTGAAGTAGCCCCTCATAGAGGTTCAGATATCCGACCACATTGGTCACTTCTAGCATATCCCCAGTAGGATCAATCGCCTGACCTCCTAGGTCGCTTTCTCTTCTATTTTCCCAGCAAGAGACCAGCTTCTCTCCGCTATTCCCCTGCGGATCTTTTCTGAACTACCGTCTGGCTTAATTCCCACTTGAGATACGTAGGTAGCCTTCTAAAGGTTCAGCCACTCGACCACCTTGGTCACCTAATCCGTCTCGACATTCGCCAGATCGGATCCTTTTCTATCGACAACCCCACTCGCCCTGCAAGTGACGTTGTCGAGGGGCTTCTGTAAGTACCCAAATCTGGCTCATGCCTTCCGGTTAAGTTTTCCGGCAATTTCCCGAACTTTCCTAAAGTCCGGGAGCAATTCCGGAACTGTTCCGAACCTTCCGAGGGATGAAGGGACTGATTTAAAATAAAAGAGCACGTTTTTCTTGTATTTGGAATCCTTCTAGAATTGCCACCTTGCATGATTCTAGAAACATGCTGAGTCACACAGGATAATGCCGCACGGCTGCATTAGGAGGGAACTCCTAGCCGCACGGCCTCATTAGCCTTATCCAGACTGCCTATAAATAGAGTCCTCCTCTACCCATTTTAAACACCAACAACATACCATATTCAGCACCAAAAGCTCTGTTCAAGCCCTGCTAGAAAATCTCAGAAGTTGAAGAGTGCCAAGAAGCCACCTCCCTCCTCCTTGAAGCCTTCCAAGTTGGTCCATCCACTAGGCAAGATCCAAAGAAGAAGAGGTCACCACCATTGGTAACCTCTCACCCCTTCACCATGCATTATGCTTGTTTATGTGATATAATTGCTCCTTGCATTCATATATTACTATTATCTTGCTTGGGACTTGGTATTAGTTGTTAAAGATCCTATCTTTATTCATATAAATCATACCCCCTCTCCCTTTGCATCCTTTGCATGAAATAAGCATCCTTTGACCATAAAAATGTAATCTTTGCATTGAAGGTGCATCCTTTGCACCTAAAAATCCCCTTTTTTACATAAAAATGGTATCTTTATGCATCATTTGCATACAAAAATATAATCTTTATATTCAAATTGCATCCTTTGCACCCTAAAACTCAATTTTATACATAAAAAAGCATCCTTTGCATTAAAGATCATTTCTTTGCATCAAAAATGCATCCTTTGCATTAAAGATCATTTCTTTGCATCAAAAATGCATCATTTGCATAAAAATCTTTTCTTTACATTAAAAGGCATCATTTGCAATCAAAAGCATCCTTTTCACCCTAAAAATGTCATCTTTTCACTAAAAATGTCATTTTTACATGCATTCCTCCATGCCCCCATTAGCAACCTTCGAAACGGACCAGTGTAAAGATCCTATCTTTACATCGTTTCTTCCATTAAAGGTGCCAAAATCTCTTTAGAAAGGGATAAAACCTTGAACCTATATCTCCGATTATCACTTGAGACGAGCATGATAGCTCCCATATAAGCTCAATCGTCTCAAGGCGTAGGATTGATGGGCCAAGGTCACTCCTTTCCTAAAGAACCCCATTTTGGACTGTAAAAGAGAGTCCTTCTCTCGATCACGCAAGACCCAAATAGCGATGATCACAAGTCCAAGATGAGGACGGGATCAAAGTCCCGAACACATAAAAATCCAAGGAATCCCGAGCGACAACCAACTAAATGGTTTGTACGTCCGGAAGACAACTTGGGACATTCCCCCCCCCTCTTTTCAACACATGCATACAAGAAAGCACGCAAGCAAGCACAAAAAATGGAATCTAGGGAGACTTGCTACGGTAAGGCACCTTGGGTGAACGACGATCCGTTCTTCCCAAGGGGTAACTTAACCTCCGAACCCTAAAATCCTTTTTTTCAAAGTTTTGAGGAAATCAAAATGGCGTGGCGACTCCGTATTTCAAATTAAATAGGATGTTTTCAAACGCACGTGAATCCAAACAAAAAAACAAAAATTTAGAATTTGGGCACACATCCACACGTGCGCGCCCGGGAGCATCGTAATACTGTCCGTGACTGCAACTGAACAACCACCACGGGTTAAAGGGACGTGCGTGCAAAGTGTACAGGATATATAAGGTGCACGTAGTGTGCGGCCTCCTAAAAATATTCCTTTTTGAGTTAAAACAGAAATTTTCATAAATGTGTTTTAAATGAATGATTTTTCGGGACGGGGGGAAGATGCAGCAAATAAGCACGTAAATTTTCTGGGAGCCCCGATCAGTCTTGGAACTGAATAGCCCCAAGTTGCCAAGGCTGCCAGATTAATTTCTTTCATCTGCAGGCTGTTTTCCCGGCCTTTTTGGCACCTTTTCAACTTCCAGCAAGCTTCCTGTTCATTTTCAGACAATGCACAATTCCCAAAAAACAAATGATGCATGCAATGCAATGCAATGCAAGAAAAATAAGGCAAGCATGAGAAGCGGATCCGCGGCGGAAGGCTAACCCACTCGAAAAAAGCTTTCCTTTTTTTTCGAAAAGAGATACAGGTATGTGGGATTGGTATACCATCGTTTATCCCAAGCCTCGGGTGAGGAAGCGATACAGGAAGTTTAATGGTTTCCACCTATATACCGGGTATCATTTTTTTTTATTTTAAAAATGAAAGCTTTCTCCTTTGGTTTTTATTCCCCACCGGAGTCGCCAAACTGTGAATGTGGTGCCCAAGATAGCGGATCTCTCTTATATTTTATTTATTTTTGGAACCGCTTTCTCATGTAAGGGGGATCACCGCCTCACATCAGTTTGGAAACGTCCGGTTTAAATTGAAAAACGGAGTCGCCACGCCATTTTGATTTCCTCAAAACTTTGAAAAAAAGGATTTGGGTCCAGAGGTTAAGTTACCCTTTGGGAAGAACGGATCGTCGTTCACCCAAAGAGCCTTACCGAAGCAAGTCTTTCAAGATCCGCTTTTCATGCTTTCCTTAGTGTTTTCGTGTGTGGGATGTGTGTTTTGAAAAGGAGGGAATGTACCAAGTGGTCTTCCGGACGTATAAACCATGAGTTGGTTATCGCTCGGGATTCCTTGGATTTTTGATGTGTTAGGGACTTTGGTCCCGTTCTCATCTTGGACTTATGATCATCATGATGGGACCTTGGGTCTCATGTGAACAAGATAGGGACACCGTTTTTATAGTCCAAGGATGAGACTCTTTAGAAAGGAATGACCTTTGCCTATCAATCCTACATCTTGAGACGATTTGAGCTCTTTCGGGACATTTATGCTCGTCTCAAGTGATGATCGGAGATATGTGGCTAAAGTTCATCATTTTCTAAAGGAGAATCCGTTTATGGCATCTTTAGGTGGAAGAAATGATGTAAAGATAGGACCTTTACACCAGTTCGCTCCAAGAGATGCTCCAAGTACCAAGGGGGACTAGGGGAGGGGTATAAAGATTGGATCTTTATACTCATCCTATGCCTTTTTGTGCCTTGTGAAGGTCAATAGGCAATCCTAGGAGAGAGATCCAACCATGAGGGACATGGGGAATGCATGTTCAAGCTAAAGATGACATTTTTTATGCAAGCATATGTAATGAACATGATGCAAGCTAAGGCTAGGAAATAAAAGGAAGGACCTTTTATGGTTTCCTATGTCCTTTATGAACCTTTTAGGTAGACAATCCTTGGAAAGAAGATCCATGGGAAGGGGAAATGACATGCATGCATAAAGATGACATTTTTATTAAAAAGGTGGCATTTTAAGTGCAAAGGATGCTACTTTATATACAAAGATGACATTTTAAGTGCAAAGGATGCTACTTTATATGAAAAGATGATATTTTTAATGCAAATGATGCTACTTTATATGCAAAGATGATATTTTTCACATCACCATGTGAGAGATCCACCCTAAAACAAGCCTTTTTTGAGGTCTTATTGTTCATCCTTGGGTTGGATCTTCCATGAATCCTATGTGATAGGGGAATGGGGGATGTATGATTTACATGCCTAAAGATGGGATCATTAATGACAATATATCAAGTACCAAGCAAGTATATAGTAATATGTAAAGCAAGGAGCAATATATCAAATAAAGACAAGTATATTTTCAAGAAAAAGGGGAGGAGAGGTTACCAATGGTGGTGTCCCTCTATCTCCTTGAAGTTTGTCTAGGGAAGGACCAACTTTGGAAGGGTTTTGGAGAGGAGGGAGGTGGTTTTTGGTGCTCTCAGCTTTCTGGAATTTTGTGGTGGTATTTTGGCAGAGTAACACTGCTGAAAATCCTCTTCCAAATGGGTAGAGGAGGCCTCTATTTATAGGCACTCTGGCAATGGCTAATGAAGCCGTGCGGCTGTAACCCCAAGGCTAATGAGGCCGTGCGGTCTTATCCAGAGATGACTCAGCTTATTTCTAGAATCATGCAAGGTGGCCTTCTAGAAGGGCTTTTCCAGTGAAGGACTACGTGGAATTTTAATTCCTAGCAAGTCCTTCGCCCCTCGAAAGGTTTGGAAAAGTTTCCAAATTGCCCCTGAACTTTAGGAAAGTCCGGGGAATTGCCGGGAAACATAACCTGAAGGCATGAGCCAGATTTGGGTACTTACACTCCCTCATCGAGCTGCGGGCAGTGATCATGAGAGCCTCTGAATTTCCCCTTCTTCCCCCAATGATTCGGAAGCCAAATGAAAGGAGTAGGGCCAAGTTCTGTGAATATCACAATGACCACGGTCATGGAACTGAAGACTGCTTCCAGTTGAAGCGAATTATTCAACAAAAGATCAATGATGGGAAGCTAACCAAATGGGTTAAAGGCAATAACAATACCAACAATAACAATCAACAGCGGGCATGAGGCACGCGTGGCCCCGAAAGGAACGAGAGAGATAATTACGATGACGATTTGGGGGACTACGAGATTAACTTCATTGGTGAAGAGCCTCCTTCCAACAAACAGCTCTCCATTCATATTCGAACATTGGAGAAAGTTTTTCTAATTCCCCCAATGGCTCCTGAGGAAGAGCAAGAAATAGGGTTCAAAAAGAGTGAACTTGCCTCCTCCCTATTTCAATCTACTCAGCCCCTGACTCTTCGAATGAAAATTAACCGAGCCAACATACACCAAGTTTTGATCGATACAGGCGCGGCCAGGGATATACTCTACTACCATACTTTGGTAAGCATGAGGATGACCGAGGCTAACCGGACTCCTTATGCGGGCATGCTAGAAGGGTTCACCAATCACGCAGTTGGGGTAAGGGGGACGATTGTGTTTGAAGTAACTATTGGAGAAAAACCCATGCAGAAGACGGCCAAAATTACTTTCATGGTGGTCGATCTTTCTTCCCAATACAATGCCATTCTCGGCGTAACCGCTCAGGCTGAATTGGGAATAGTTGCTTCCGTTCCCCACCAAAGGGTGAAATTTAACACCCCGGGCGGGGTTGCCACCATTAAGAACCAGCCTGGAAGATTCCTCCGAGCACTTGAGGAAAAGAGAAAAGCTAATAAAGGCCAGACATCTTGCCCGCAGAAAGAGGGCGAGGACAAATTGAAAAAAGGAAAAGCCCTTGCACTTGTTCCAGCTCCCATTCCTATTGGCATGCTTTCTTTCCATACCACAAAGGTGGTGCTCAAGACGAGCAGAAAATCCAAACAGTTGGCCCCTATTGAGGGAGGTAACATTGATAGGGAATCAAAGGAAAGATCGACCGCGAGGTCATATATTCCATGGCAGCGCTGACCGGAGCCCTTGTCAACCCCCCAACTATTGTCATTGACTCCTTGCATAATCGTGAAATCAGGGACCTTCGACCTAACGACGAGCTCGAGGAGGTGGTAATCAACTTCCACTTCCCCGAGCAAACTGTTAAGGTCGGGCTGAAAATTCACCCCGAGGAGAGAAGGATCCTTATTGAGTTCCTTCGAGCAAATTGTGATGTGTTCGCATGGAGGGTGGAGGATATGCAGGGAATCAGCGAGGACGTAATCCTCCACAAAATCAATGATGACCCATCCTTCAAGAACATTCATCAAAAATCAAGGTACTTCTCCCCGGAGAAGGAGATTGCGATCAAGGAAGAGTTAGATAAATTGCTCAAAGCGGGGATAATAAAGGAGATTTCCTACCCTAAATGGCTAGCAAATGTAGTAATGGTCAAAAAGTCCAACGACAAGTGGAGGATGTGTGTTGATTTCACTGATCTCAATAAGGCATGCCCCAAAGACTGCTTCCCTCTTCCTCGTATAGACAGATTGGTAGATTCAATAGACGGTCATAGAGTATTGAGCTTCATTGACGCATACTCCAGCTACCATCAGATCCAGATGGCTCCTCAAGATGTCTGCTCCGTAGCTTTCATCGGTGCGGGCAAGACTTACGGTTACACTATGATGCCCTTCGGGCTAAAAAATGCAGGAGCCACCTATCAACGAATGGTCAATCTTGTCTTCAAAAACCAACTAGGCAGAAACCTTGAGGCCTACATCGATGACATGGTTATAAAGATAAAGGAAAACTCCCACGAGCTCGACGTGGAGGAAACCTTCAAAAACTTGTGCCGCAATAACATGAAAATGAACCCCCTAAAATGTGCCTTTGGGGTAAAAGCTGCAAGTTCCTCGGATTCATGGTCAACCAGCGGGGAATTGAAGCAAATCCTGAAAAAATTCAAGCGTTGTTGGAAACCTCTTGCTTGCGTGAAGGATGTGCAGAAACTCAATGGCCGCATCACCGCACTTGGCTGCTTCATCTCGTGGTCAGCAGAGAGATGCCTCCCCTTCTTCAAAACTCTGAAAGGGGGGAAGAGAGCTGAAAAATTTACATGGAGTCATGACTGCCATCAAGATTTTGAAGAAGTCAAGAAATACCTCGGGCAGCCCCTTCTACCCAGCAGCCCGGTGCCTAGGGAAGAGCTTTTTCTATTTTTAGCAGTTACTAATCTGGCAGTAGCTGCTGTTCTTGTAAGGGAGGATAATAACTCCCAAAAACCAGTTTATTATGTATCTAAGGCATTGTCCGCCGTAGAAGGGCGTTATCTTATAGAGAAGTTATCGTACGCCTTGCTTGTATCTGCTCGAAAATTAAGAGCCTACTTTTATAGCACATCATATAACTGTATTAACTGAGGCCCCGCTTAGAAAGATTTTGCATAAACCAGAGTCCTCGGGGAGAATGCTTGCTTGGTCTATCGAACTCACTGAGTTCCAGATCACCTATTCCCCGAGAAGGACAATCAAAGCGTAGGCCTTAGCTGATTTTGTAGCGGAAACATCATTTAAACTAGCGGACATCGACCTGGGTAAGAGAAAGCGAGCAGAATCAGAAAAAGCCCAAGATAGCTCGGACACTGAGATCGTACAGCCCAACGAGCGTCCAGAAGAAGTGTGGATTTTATTCGTGGACGGCTCTGCGAGCAAGTTGATAAGTGGAGCGGGCATACTCCTGATCGCACCCTGCGGGGAGAAATTCAAAAGAGCCTTGAGATTCAAGTTCGAGGCATCAAACAATCAAGCTGAGTATGAAGCGATTTTAGCAGGCATGGAATTGGCAAGAGACTTGGGAGTTCAGAATATTGAAATCAACAGTGACTCTCAGCTCATAGTAAATCAAATTAGGGGGGAGTATGATACAATCAACCCAGTGCTAACTCAGTACTGCGGGCTTGCAAAAACCCTCATCAAAAATTTCACCTACTATGAGCTGAACCAAGTCATGAGAGAGGATAACACGGAGGCTGACCTCCTCTCCAGAATAACCGATCAAGAAGTCATAGACTTAGAAACAGATTGCCAGATAGAATTCACGGAAAGACCTGCTATAGATCGGATTCAGATAAACAATATTGAGGATCAAATAAGGGACTGGATAGATGAGATCAAGGATTACATCGAGACGCAGACCCTCCCCGAGGATCCAGCAAGGGCTAGAGCCATTGGAAAGGTGTCCGCGAAATACCTCATCCTGGATGGAGTACTTTTTCGGCGATCATTCACCAAGCCTTTGCTGAGATGTGTCAAAACTCACATGGTCACCAACTTACTCTATGAGGTTCATGAAGGAGTTTGTGGCGGACATCTCGGTGCTCGCACTCTCTCAAACAAGATCAAATTCCAGGGATTCTTTTGGCCTACAATGAAAAGAGATGCGCAGGAGTACATAAGAAAATGTGACAAATGCCAGAGATTTGCGGACATCCCTAGACTACCATCAACAGAGCAAACTTTGGTCGTACCATCGTGGCCGTTTGATACGTGGGGGATTGATCTCATTGGACCATTTCCAACTGCTCGAGGAAGCATTAAGTATGTCGTTGTGGCCGTGGATTATTTTACCAAGTGAACGGAAGCAAAAGGCTTAGCCACTATCTCCGAGGAGAATACTATCAATTTTGTCCACGACCACATCTATTGCCGATTTGGGGTTCCGCGAGCAATAATTTCGGACAATGGCACTCAGTTCTCCGCAAAATTCACTGCTGAATGTGTGAGAATGAAGGTACAGCATCGCCAGTCCGCAATTGCTTATCCCCAGGGAAATGGCCAAGCTGAGGCCGCGAACAAGCTAGTCCTGATCGCCCTAAAGAAAAACTTGGAAGGACGAAGAGGACGATGGTTGGACGAACTCCAGACCGCATTATGGGTTGTCCGCACAACAATCAGAAACTCAATAGGAGAGACTCCTTTCTCGCTCACGTATGGGTCAGAGGCAATGGCTCCAGTCGAGGTTGCCCTACCCTCATACAGAGTCACATACTTCGATGAGTCTCAAAACGAGACAAACAGAAGGTGTGACCTGGACGATCTCGAAGGAAAGAGAATGTGGGCAAATGAAAAAATGGTTAACTACAAGCAAAGGCGATGAGGCACCATGATAAAAGAGTAAATAGGAGAAGTTTTTCAGTTGGAGATTGGGTACTCAGAAATGTGGAGTTCTAGGAGACCCAACCTGGTTTCAACAAACTCTCCCCAAAATGGGAAGGTCCATATAAGGTTACCAAAATAATCAAGGAGGGAACCTACATATTGCGGACAAAGGAAGAAAAAGAGCTCAAGCACGCTTGGAGTAGCGATCACCTTAGAAAGTACTTCTTTTGAAATCTTTATAATTTTTTGAGGGAGTATAAGGTACTATATGTATGAGTATGAAGTTATCACTAAATTTTTGTGCAAAACTGTTGTAGCACTATCCCCACCAGCCTCAAAATCTAAGGTGGATGCCCGTAAGAGGATGCCAGTAGGTTCTAGGGCCAATATATGAGCCCCTACGTACTGATGCGCAAAGATCCATTGCGATCCGTACGCCTATATGGGTACAAAGGCCATTACACCCGTACTCGATCGCGGACACGACACACTGTCCTGCCCGTGTGACACCACCAAGAAAAAGTGGATATAGATGCAAGTGGGGACAAAAGCCAAAGCCCGGACCCACTAAATGCGCGAAGGCCTTTTTTAGGGCCGTTACTCGCATGCCTGTATGTGACAAAGGCCAACATATGAGCCCGCTTACATGATCACCACAAGACCCTCACGAAAAACTCAAGAAGCTTTGAATAAAGGGTCAAACCGCGTGGATACAGATGCCGGTAGGTTAAAGGGCCAATATGCTAAATATGCTCCTACCTACTGTTGCGTAGAATATCGCCTCACGGCCACACTCTACACGCCCTATGAAAGTAGCTTGCCTTGGTTGCTTTTGACTTACACCACGACTCGCAAGGTTGGAAAATAAGTGTAAATGGATGGGAGTGATCAAAAGAGTTTAACAAAGCCAAATAGACAAGCGGGGTTAAAGCCTCAAAGTTTGCCACAAGGCCAAACAAACGCGGTCACAGAGAAATAGGGCTGACTCTCACAAAAAAAATCCAAGAGATTTTGAATAAAGAGTTAGGAAAACTCAAAAACGCGGGCAGAAGGCCTACTAAGCCTTTGACCGCGGAAGAGAGTATAAAATTTAGTTGTAAGTCAAAAACGCTGGAAAAGGTAAAAGCTAGAAAGCAAGTACCAAGGTACTCAAATATTGCCAACACTCAAAACAGCCTACAAGGACAAGCAACTAAGAGAACAATCAAGAAAGCAATTAAGAAAAATATTTCTATTGATGAAGGAAAAATGGTTACAAGTGTCCTACAAATCTATTACAACAAAAGAAAAGAAAAATCCTAAACTAGAGGAGTTGAGTCCTTGGAAGCTTCAGTAACCACCTCTGTGGCCGCACCATCCGTGGTCGCTTCGGAGGCTGGAGTAGGAGAGGGAAGCCTTGTCAGTAGCAGCTCACTAATAGGATCGAAGGGGGGTTCAGTTGAAACAGGAATAGGAGCTGCCCGCGTAGGAAAAATGTCACCAATGGCCGGCCCATTAGGAAGGACGTGAGCAATGGTTGCCTCATAGGATAACTCCTCATCCCCGAATCTCAGGGCATCCACTTCCTAAATGAGAGCAAGGGCAGTGACTTCGACCACCGGCGGCAGGGAGGCTGCTACTGATAAGTCCAAGCCCTTGATGTCATCGGCGGACAGAGGGACTAGTGCATGCCTGGGCAGGCACTCCGCATCAGTACCAACCAGTGAGCCAATCATGGCCAACTGCTGAGCGGAGAACTTGCCCGTGGCAGCAAAATTCCGGATCTGTGTCCGGCATCCGGCCTCATACTGAGCCAGATTCTCAGCGGCAAGGAAATTCTTAAAATCCTCGAAGTTCTTGTACTCCTCCACCGCCTCCCTGCCAGCAACCTGCAGCGCAGTCTCCCCCTCCAGCTCCAACTGCTTATATGGGAGCAGCTGGTCGGAGAGTTCATCCACCTTGGCCTCCAATACCAAGACCTGCTTCTGAGTGGCCTCCAACTTGGCCACGAGCTCAGCGTTCCTCTTCTCCAGCTCAACCTTGTGCCTGCGGAGCTCATCCCGCTGACCCTTAGATTTTTCCAAGTCCTTCTCCACCACCGCCAGCCGGTCAGAGAAGTCCTTCAAATCATTCTCCTTCTCGGAGAGAGTTTTCCCCTTAGCCTCAAGAGCGGAGTTCAAGATCTGGACCATCTCCTGCGCCTGTTCCAGCTCGCGGAGTTTGTCCGCCAAGATCTTGGTGTTGCCATCAAGCTCAGCGGACATACTGTCGCAGCATTCCCGCAACCTCATGGCTTTGTTGCCCGCCTGCGAGGAGGAAAATCAAAAGTTAGAGCAAAATCAGAAATCCAGAGTAGGGAGATAAAACAGGCAGACATGTCCCAACCTCAGTGAGGGCAAGGCCAATGTCTCCCATCAGGGCAGACGGATTCTCCTTGGCAACTACGTTCTTGTAGAAGTCCGGGGAGAAGAGCCGGTTGATAAGGTCGATGCCCGCGGCGGAGTAACTGGCATTCCGGGCATAGATGTCCACCCTAGTAATGGCGGGCACCTCAGACAGCCTCTTCCTGACGGCCAGTGTCTCCTCGCGAGTGTTGAGGGAGGAAACTAGGTAGGAAGCAGAACAAATGGAACCCCCTATGAGGGGAGCAGTGGCAGAAACAGCAGCGGAGGTAGTGGCAGCCCGGAGGGGTGCCTCCCCAACTTTCTGGGACTTAGAGGTCCTCTCTTTGTGCCCCAAGTCCCCTTCTCTTTCAGTCCTTTTTCTGGACTCCTGGTTGTAGCCGGAAGAAATCGTGCTGCCAGGTGAGCTGGAGCTATGAATGGCATGAGCTGGGGGAGAACCCTTTGGGGGTGGAGGCAGATTCTTCGTGGTGAGGATCACCTTGGGCCCAGTCAGAGGGTTGCCATCCTTCCTGTTGGCCACAGGCAAATTGGTTTCCTTGCCCGGGGCCGCAGCTAAGGCTGTTTGCCTCTTCGCATCAGCATCTTTTTGTGCCCACTGGTTCCGGGCCTTCAGTTCTTTTGCACTCATAGGAGCCATCAGAAGTTATATTCTTCGGGGTCTACTCTGCAAGAGAAAAGAATGGGTTAAGGACAGTTCAATAGAGGAAAAAACAAGAAAAATACAGCAGTTCTCAAAATAGGTAGAGACCAATTAGTTCAGGAGGCTCGCATTCAGCACCCAGCATACAGGTCTTACAGTCAGCCTCAAACTGGTAAAACTCATGCACCCTCCAATCAGAGTGACGAAGCTGGGGCTCTATCTCTACTCTGGGGGCATATGGGGCACCCTCCCTTCGAGGAGCTACCCCTGAGTAGATGAGCAAGGGCTCAGACTTAACTATGGCGCCCACGTCGTATATGGGCTCCACCCCGTTGGTTATGTACTGGGCCAGATGGGTCTCCTAGGCAATCCGCAGTTCCTCGGACAAAGAAGAGTCAGGATAATTTCTAGCGGCCACCTTCATTGGAACAGGGTTTGAGGGTTTTGAGAAGGCCCAGCCGAACCTAGACTCTATGATCAAGATATCCCTCTGGTTCCATTGGTCAAATTTGTTTGATGGGGGAGAGAAGGTCCGGGCAGAGTAGTTCTTGGCCTTCAGGCTCAGGTTACCATGGCTGATCTGGTTCTGGTAATAAGCATAAAGCCCAGAAAGGGTGGGTTCATAACCCAAGACCCTGCAAATTGTTATAAAGAAAACAAGGGCCCTAATGGCATTGGGAGTCAGGTGCATAGGATGACAACTGTTGAACTCAAGAAAAAAATAGAAGAAAGGATCCAGGGGCAGCCTCAGGCCATTCTCGAACTGGGCCCCATAGAAAATATAGGCCCTGTTATCCTCGCGGACATCTGCTATAGTTTCTGGCAGCAGCTTGTCCTTCCCCTTTATCTGAATGTGCCCAAGGGTGCGGACACGGAAGGCTTTGGGGTCAACATTATAAAGGTTGTATATCTCCTCCTCCCAGTCTATGGATTCCACCTCTTTAGTTTTTCTCTTACGGCCTCGGCCAGGATTGGCCTCAATGGCAGGTCTCTTGCCTCTCCCCCGGGCAGGAACCACAACCTCCTCCTCAGATTCAGAATCCACAAAAGCATCAACAATTTCTGTTGCCTTTTGGGAGGTGCCCGCAGCCATCCGGTCACCTTGGTCGCAGTCATCATCCTCGGTCTCCGAGCTCGTTGGGCCAAAGAGACCGGTGGATGAACCACGGGCAGGGGCCACCTTAGATTCACTCTCCCCGCCTCCGGTCACCTCAAAATTCAGAGGCTCAAGTTCCTCGCTGCTACTCAGTTCAATCGTGTTCACACCAGGGGCCCCGGTCACCACATCGGGGAAAACAGTCCTCAAGGGGAGAACATCCAGGGGATTGTTCAAATCCGCTGAGTCATGTGCCCGCGTCTCATTAACTTGATTGGGATCCATCAGTTCACACTTTTCCCAGACAACTTTTACTTCGGGGACGCGAATCGCTCTCCTCACTAGTTCTACGGCGTTCAGAGCCGAATCTCTCTCGCAGGGAAGCCTGCACAAAAGGCCCCCCATTGGGATTTTTCACAAAAATATTGGAAGCACTCCAGGAATAACCTAAGCCAACCATGTCCTACCTTCCTAAATATCCCCCCTGTCCGTTTAGAAACGGCAAAGGTATCCGGAGTGCTCCCATCTCCTTGTTCCACCGGACGACGAGGCCCAAATTCGCGGGTAGTCATTAAAACCCAAGAAAAATAGAGAAGAGATGAAGAAGAAACACAAAAAATCACTTACGAGGGAGAATTCGAAGTTAGATTCGAAAAAAGGAAACGCAAAGACGCAGCAGAAATTTCTCTCTCTCTAAAGCAGTTGAAGGTTTGGGGTGGTAAAGGGTTTGAGGAAGAAGGGTTTGGTATTTATAAGGCCTACCAATACGGGTTAACCCATTTGACCCGTATTAAATAGCTCACAAACCGTTCCTCGAACCACGAACTGCCTCCAAACGTTTGAAAATTCAAAAAATTCCCCAGTTAGCATTTATGGCGCCCCTTGGATGACTGACACGTACCCTCCGTACGTATCACGCGCTGTCTTTTCATCTGCCAAGGGGCCCACTCGCCAACCGGGAGGCAGAGCATTCAAGGGGCCACGTGCCTCACAAACGTGCCTCCCGAACGTGCCTATAAGCACAGGAGGCAAAGCAACAACCAATGAAAAACGCCAACACTGGTGCTCGCCAAAGGAGCGATCTGATTGAACCGAGCTTAGCTAGTAGCTCCTCACTCAGACCATAAATAATCATTCACTTGGAGCTAGGGGCCACTGATGAGCCCGGACCAGTTGGACCGGGCGCACGGTCGGACTGGCCCAGAGAACCAGTGACGTGGCAGTCCCTAGACCGCCGGAGTCAAGGTCGCGGACAGATAGACCCCTGAGGTCAAGACCGCGATCTTCTCTGCATCATCCTACTCCAGACCGGAGGGATCCTGACCACTGGATTGGTGCCCACAGGAGGTATGATCGCTCCATCCGTGCCCGCGTTAAATACCTTTGACCGCGCTTAAGATGTTGACCGCGGGCTCATACCTGCCTCCCGATTATCTCACCTGCCTCCCGGTTAATGGCAAGCCTTACTAAGCAAGTTAGCTTACTGGCTCTGACATGCAAGTGGCTGGCTCACTCCCATCGCATTCAATGCGGCTCAGTCAGGCGCCTACAATGGCATTAAATGCGCCGCGCCGAATACACGGTTCCTGTCCACATCAGCGGCATCCCTTCTGACAGAGGGTCCTCCCTCCCTGACAGACCCAATTGGATACGGACACGTGTATGCGGTCAAATACCAAAGTGCCCATTAGGGCTGACCTCATGACTTACGTCAGCGAGCAGCTCCCCATTGCCTATAAATAGAAGACCTTTGTCCCCTTGAACAAGGTAAGTTCCAAATATATTGAGTAAGTCATATTATTCTCAAACCCTAAACACTCACACACACTCAAGGTATTCAACGCCTTCTTTACTCAGAAATCTTACTCTCACACCCGAGGGCCTGAGTTGGATTAATATCCAACTTTGACCTTAACGGTGCTTCATTTGTGTTGTGTTATAGATACATCAAACCACCAAAAATATCCTATCAGATATCCTTGAATCGCTCCTGACCCTGAAAAGCTTGGCGTCATCACCAACACTTTTTACATATCTAGTTATGAAATTTTTATGGATTCTGCATTGTTCGAAATCCATGTTGGGATAAACATTTGAAAAAAATTAATTTTGGTCCGATTAATAATTGATGCTCAATAAATAAGTGATTGGAAACCGGCGAAAATAAAATAAAATATTCTAAAGTCCAAAAACTAATGAAAAAAAATATTTTGAAATTTATTTTAAAAACATTTTTTTAATCATTCAATTGGGATTGAGGTAGTAAAAAAAGGGCTGGCTTTAATTCAGGCGCTCGCAGTCCTAATGCCGACAGTTCTTCTGTTTCTCCCGCTTGCCACCTACAAGGCTACAACTACACCCAGATATTTTGTCACAAGCTTTCTCTCTCTCTCACTCTCACTCTCACGCACATTTATTGTTGAATTGTTATATAGTCCCGTAAAATTGTTAAGTAAACCTTTATTATTAAATACATTCCACAAAATTGAAACAAATTCCTCCCTTTTTCTTTATACCCATTTACCCATAAATCTCACCCACCTATTAATCATTAACTCTAACCCACACCCACCAATACTCTTTGAATAACCTGAGAAATTTTAGGGTTTAATTTGTTAGGATGGTTAGGCCAGTAGTGGCCAAATTTTGAGATTTAATCGGCTAGGAGGGTCCGGTAATAAAATTCCTTCATGCAGTGATCAGGCCTTATTGATATTGATATTGGAACTTGAAGGCAATTGCATTTGGTTTTAGACATAAATGATATTAGTAGTACTACTGTTAGGTGGCAGTGGCAGTGGCGGATGCAGGAAATTAAGGAAGGGGGCCAAAATTCTTTGGAATAAAGGATTGAAGATGGGGGTTCGGGAGCAGCGCCCTTGATTTTTTATTTTTTATTTTTTTTTTGCCATTTTTTTCACATGCAATACAACTTTAGTGCGACCAAAATAATATAAGCGATAAGCTAACTACATACCTTTTTTTTTACATAATGCCATAAAATTACCTCTATTGCTGAATCAATCATCTGAATGAGACGATCAAACACATTAGTCCTTTTGGCTTCAAAAGATTTCCAATTGAGATGACATTTATATATTGTAAATGCTGCAACCGTTCAGCCTCTACTACCGGTGGTGACATTTCCGTCGTTCGTCGTTTCGTCTTGTGTCGCAAATAAAATCTTTTTATTTTCTCTTTTTTCTATTCTAATTCTATTCACCGAAGATTTATTTATACCATGTACAATACGACGTTGTTTAATGTAAAATTAAAAAAAAAAAAAAAAAAAAAAAAGTCAAGCTGCTGGGCCAACTGGCCCCCCTTGTACATACTTAGGTCCGCCCATGCCCGATTGCCTGTACAAATTAATGAGAAGGCCTGATCACTATCTGACATTAATAAATATAAAAGAAAATTAAAAAAAAACCAAGCATATGGCAACACTTATCATCTCCCTCCCCTCCGATTCCCTCTAATGATGAGGGGATTTAGGACAGTACAGTCTCGACTGCATAGAAGTCGGGTTAAATCAATGTCCATGAAATACGCTGAGTCGAGTAAAATAAATAAAATATCATTAATACCCTTTTAATGTGGATCATTAACATCAGAATAAACGAGTAAGGTCGAGTGAAAGTTGAACTGTTGTACAATTTGTTGTGCAGTTAGACTGGACCACCCCAAATAAGGTTGCTCTATTAGGAGTATTGAATACTCCCTCCGACCCATGATAATATATAAATTTTTCTTTTTGGACGTCCCATAATAAAATATACTTTCCTAAAATGGAAAGGAATCTTTACTATTCCCTCCACTCATTCTCTCTCCTACATTATTTTAATACTCACATCACCATTATAATTTACTATTCTCTCCACTCATTCTCTCTCCTTTTTTATTTTTACACTCACAACACTTTCAATATAATATTTTCTCCTTAATTTCCGTGCAAAACCCAAAAATTTATAAAAATGTGGGACGGAGGGAGTAAGTGTTATCAGTTGTGTGTGTGTCGGTGGACAGGGAGGGGTTGGGGAAAATTTAATCTCTACTGCGCAAGAGGGATTGGGGCTGCCCAAATGGAACAAATGGCAATAGATAGTCTATGATAAAATGCAATTCATTCTTAATACTCCGTAACAAGTAATTACTCCCTCCGTTCCCATTTAAATGTTGTTTTAGCATTCTCACCAAATTTCTATTTATTTGACGTCTTTGATTTTTTTTTGTCTTATAGTTGATCAAATTACCCCTAATAACTCCTCATATCCTCCATTATTTTCTCTCTTCAATGACTTCCCCAACTACGTAAACAAACTCTTCATAAAGGATAGAAATGGAAATTTGTGGAACATTAATTCCTTCCTTTCCTTGGTTATTGTGATTCAACCCAAAACGATATTTTAATGGGAATGGAGGGAGTAGTCTGTTATGACATGTAACTCGTATTAAAATTATTTCGGACATTTGATTTTTGCATCATGTGGTTGAGCTCACTGGATGGACTGTAATCACATTGCCTTACCCCCAAATCCCATTCAAGAGGTTTGCATTATTTATGAGCACTAGATTGACTCCCGTGCGATGCACGGGGCATTACTATATATTCAAAAAATAAAAAATCTAACTAAAATAAATCAAAAACTCAATTCGCTTATACATTATAAAAGACTTCCTTAAAGGCGACATTGTCAGTACATAAAAATTAGAAATCAATAAAATAGAAATAAAACATAAATCATAATGATTATGCATTTCTCTGTATACAATTTTGTAGTTTTTATCAATTTAAAAAATTAAATAAAACAGACGAACATGTTTATCATATACGAAATAAGTTATTGAAATCAGTTTAAAATGTGAAGATTAGAAATCTAGTAAAAAAAAAGGTGATATTTTATTTCGTTTTGATGAAGAGAAATTTTGAAATAAGAACAAAAGATTTAGTCATACCAACAGGATAGTACAGTTATCTAATAAGAACTAATATCATTATTTTTCAAATGAAAAATTTCCATTAACTCATGATCGTACATCTAAAAAATCATGTCATATTGATTTACATTAACTCATTATGAACATAATTATGATATTTATTTTCAATCTAACTTATTTAATAGTTAGAAGAAAAATAAACACTAACAATTTCGTTAAATGAAATTTTTTTTGGCCAAACCCCCCAATTCCTCATAAAACCCAACTCACTTCTTACTCCCCCTCCTTTAAAATACCGATTTATACTATCTTTATTTCTTCTAATATTGACATAAAATTAAATCAAAATTTTATAACTGATGGGCATCTTCCCCGATATTCGTCTTTATCAATACACAATTTTTTGAGACGAATACAAAAATCGATAAATTTATTAATACTTTATTTACAATGTTTCAAATACTTTTTTTAAAAAAAATTAAATTAATTGTTTGGTATATAAGCACAAGAACCATATTACACCATCTAACTTATTAAATAGATATATATTATTATTATATAAAATAACCATTTATACTTTATAAATACACAATCGTTTTGTTTATAAAAATTCAACAACATTCCAACTCATCATCCTAGACCCCACCACGTTTATTTTATTTTATATTCTTTATTTTTATTATTATTATTATTATTATTATTATTATTATTATTATTATTATTATTATATTTATCATTTATAATTAAAAATAAATACTTTACACTTATTTAATTTTTACAAAAAATATATAGAGAAATAAAAGACGAATTAACAAAGGATAATTAAGAAATTTATATTTAAAAAAGAGGAGTTTTTTTTCTCTATCCAAATCAAATGAAAGAAGTCTCTATTTAAAGAGAAAGAATTTATGAATTTTGGTGTAAAAAAATTTAAATAAAAATTAATTTATTATAAAATAATTGAGGGTAAAGAAATCGGAAAAAAAATTGGAAATTAAGCAAGCCAATCAACGGGAGACATGTGGCAAATTCTTTAAAAAAAAAAAGGAAAAAAACCCTACATACACGCACTGTTGTCGGCCCGTGCAGTACACGCCCTAGAGAAATGTCGAAATTGTCTTTCCACGGATGGACGACACATATGTCCAATGTTAAAAAAAAAAAAAAAACTAATGAATTCACGCGCCTCTTTAGGCCCGTGTAATTTACGGCTCTCGTAATTTTAATCAATAAAAAAATAAGAAATAAAATAAATCATTTCTTATAGACTTTATTTGGGTAAATATTAATAAAAGTAATTTAATTTATTTCATAAAAATTGAGATTATAACTCATTTTGTTACTTGATATTTTTTTCTAATGTATTTTCGCGTGTGTGCACGTGTGTATGTTTAACATGATGTACAAAGCTTCTTAAATTAGCGATACACATGTTAGTAATGTTTTTGCTCTCCATAGAATTTCAATCCTAACCAAGTAATTACAAATGTGCCCTCGTTTATTTTAAAACTTATGCAAGTCTTTTTATATATAGAGAGAGAGATAGCGATTTATAAATAATTATTTTATACTTATTTTTAAAAATATATTATATTCACTTGTATTATGTGTTTTAAATTAATGAAAAAATTAAACCAAGAAACTAATCTAATTTTGGAGTAAAATATTATTGTACTAATTTTCTCATTTCTCAAATAAATGTCAAAAAAAATATTCAACAATTGTGTGAAATGAAAAAAATTTCCCCAAACCCTCCATTCCCTCATCTAATTTTGGAGTAAAATATTATAGTAAAAAAATTCATTTATTATAAAACAATTGAGGTCAAAGGAATGGGAAAAGAAAAAATTCGAAATTCAAGAAGCCAGTGAACGCCGCCAAGTGTCCCAACCAAAAAAAGGAAAATATCTCGCGTAAATGCGCCTCATTAGAAGCAAATATGACACGCGTCAAATTTTCACCCTATCACTGCATGCCACGACAAATTTACTTCAACTATTTTTAGTTATGCCACAATATGAAATGACTTAAACTTTAATCAAAATTTTAAAAATGATGGTCATCTTTCCCGTTATTCACTTTTATAAATACACAAATTTTTTAGACGGATAGATATTCAACAAATTTATAAATAGTTTATTTACTATGCTTCAAAGTATTTTTTTAAAATAATTTAATAAATTGATTGATCTATCGAAATAAAATAAACCCAATAATCTATTACCCCATCCAATTAATCATCCTATACCCAACCAGTTTTATTTAATTTTATATTATTTATTTTTAAGATTAGTAAAATTATTAATATTATTATCATTTATAATTAAATAAAATATTTCACACTTAATTACTATTCACTAAAAATATATTAAAAAATAAGAAAGAAAAATTAACAATGGGTAATTAAGAAAGTTATATTCAACAATTGTGTTAAATGAAAAAAAATTCCCCAAACCCTCCATTCCCTTATCTAATTTTGGAGTAAAATATTATAGTAAAAAAAATTAATTTATTATAAAACAATTGAGGTCAAAGGAATGGGAAAAGAAAACATTCGAAACTCAAGAAGCCAGCTGAACGCCGCCAAGTGTCCCAACCAAAAAAAAAGGAAAATATCTCTGCGTAAATGCGTCTCGGTCGACGCGAATACGACACGCGTCAAATTTTCACCCTATCACTGCATGCCACGACAAATTTACTTCAACTATTTTTAGTTATGCCACAATATGAAATGACTTACACTTTAATCAAAATTTTAAAAATGATGGTCATCTTTCCCGTTATTCGCTTTTATAAATACACAAATTTTTTAGACGGATAGATATTCAACAAATTTATAAATAGTTTATTTACTATGCTTCAAAGTATTTTTTTAAAATAATTGAATAAATAGATTGATCTATCGAAATAAAATAAACCCAATAATCATATTACCCCATCCAACTAATCATCCTATACCCAACCAGTTTTATTTAATTTTATATTATTTATTTTCAAGATAAGTAAAATTATTAATATTATTATCATTTATAATTAAATAAAATATTTCACACTTAATTACTATTCACTAAAAATATATTAAAAAATAAGAAAGGAAAATTAACAATGGGTAATTAAGAAAGTTATATTCAACAATTGTGTTAAATGAAAAAAAATTTCCCAAACCCTCCATTCCCTCATCTAATTTTGGAGTAAAATATTATAGTAAAAAAAATTAATTTATTATAAAACAATTGAGGTCAAAGGAATGGGAAAAGAAAAAAAATTCGAAACTCAAGAAGCCAGTGGAACGCCGCCAAGTGTCCCAACATAAAAAAAGGAAAATATCTCTGCGTAAATGCGCCTCGGTCGACGCGAATACGACACGCGCCAAATTTTCACCCTATCACTGCATGCCACGACAAATTTACTTCAACTATTTTTAGTTATGCCACAATATGAAATGACTTACACTTTAATCAAAATTTTAAAAATGATGGTCATCTTTCCCGTTATTCGCTTTAATAAATACACAAATTTTTTAGACGGATAGATATTCAACAAATTTATAAATAGTTTATTTACTATGCTTCAAAGTATTTTTTTAAAATAATTGAATAAATAGATTGATCTATCGAAATAAAATAAACCCAATAATCATATTACCCCATCCAACTAATCATCCTATACCCAATCAGTTTTATTTAATTTTATATTATTTATTTTCAAGATTAGTAAATTTATTAATATTATTATCATTTATAATTAAATAAAATATTTCACACTTAATTACTATTTACTAAAAATCTCTATATATATAACAACAGGATAGTGAGAAAAAGCCCGCCCAAACCAGGGGTAATTTGGTAATTTCACGCGGTGGTAAAGCTGTAATTAACAAGGCGGAGAGACACTTGGCACGCGTGGATAGGGCGCGTGCTTCACACGCACCGACACAGGCGCGTTTACGCGCAAGGGTTTTTTTTTTTTTTTTTTTTTTTTTTTTAAATGGTGACACGTGTTGAACTCTGATTGGATGGTTTATTTTCAGATTTTTATTTTTCATCCCCTTTTTTCGACCTCAATTTTTTTATAAAAAAAAAAATTTTTTTTAAAAAATTTTTACACCAAAATTCATAATTTTTTTTCCTCTTTAATTAGAGACTAATTTCATTTAATTTGGACACAAAAAAAAAAAAACTCTTTCTTAATATAAATTTCTTATTTATCCTTTCTTTATTTTTCTTTTTAATGTTAGTTCCTTCTTTTCAAAATTTGACATTTATTTTTTAAACATATTAACTAATATTGTATAAAATATTCCTTGGGACGAATATATTAATTTATTTTTTTTCCCGAAGTAGTATTTATTTTTTTTCCCGAAGTAGTATTATTTTGTACAAATTAATTTTTATAATGTTCGTGTTTTCGTGTCGAAAAATAAATATTAATTTTTAAGACAAGTAAATTCATTGAGGCAAAGGAAGGAATTTTTTTTTTATATATAGAAAGTAGTATTAATTATGGGATGAAAGTAATATTCATTTTTGAATTGAAAATTGAAGTAATTTTTTTTTCTTAAAAATTAGAATTTTTTTATATTTCAAAAAAAATGAACATTTCTTCTTTACTTCTAAATGAACATTTTAAAAAATAATACTACTTTATTCGTCTAAAAAAATTAATGTAATATTTTGAGATTAAGACACTAACATTAATTGCAGAGGCGAATGAAGTAGTATAATTTTTTTAAATATTCATTGGGATGAAGGAACTAATGCTCATTTTTTTGGAAAAAAAATGTAGTTTTATTTTTGTGTTAATCATTTCGAATCGAAAGTAATATTCATTTTTGAAATATTGTAATATTAGTGTCTTCGTTTCAAAATATGACATTACTTTTTTAAACAAATTAAGTAATATTTTATAAAATATTCATTGGGATGAAGATGGTATTTTATTTTTTTAGCCAAAGTAGTATTAATTTTTAAAAATTAATCTTTATAATGTTTGTGTCTTCGTGTGTCAAAAAATGATTATTATTTTTTGAGACAAGTAAATTTCTTGAGCCAAAGGAAGCAATTCTATTTTGATATAGAAAGTTGTATTAATTATTGGACGAACGTAATATTCATTTTTTAATTGACGTAATTTTTTTTCCGTACAAAATAGAATTTTTTTTTAACATTTTTGAATTGAAGTAACATTTTTGATATAACATTTTGTAATTTAAAGATTAGTTGAAGTATATTAGTGAAATTAAAAATCTTATTATTGTCTACAAATATAATTATTAGAACTATTTATGTTTTAATTTTTTTTTATCAAAATTTGATGTATTATTAATCTTGGTTTCATTTATTTGTTCCTTTTTATATATAATATTTATGAATAATTTTTTCTTCAAATTTTGTCATATTTTAAACGTAAAAAAATGGGTTCGCATATTAAAGAGATGAATGGTTTTATTATAAAATATAAAAAGTTGGGTACAAAGTAATTAGTGAATAGTTGTTGTGCGTATGACTTATAATTTTTTCATTGTAATTTTTTTATATTCAAAATGGGACACCTTTTATTAAAAAAAAAGGAAGTTTAAAATCGGACGAAGGGAGCATTTATTTATTCGATAGTGAAATAATTCATCCTAATTTTAAATTTAATTACTAGCAAAATAAAAATTAAGTCTTAATAATGAAAACTAAAATTCATTGAGGCCAGAAGGGAATATTATATTTCCCGGCTCAAGTCAACTTTAAAAAATGTCATTATACAAAAAAATTATTTTCTTCATTTCAAAAATGAATATTACTTTCAACTCAAAATAAATCACCAAAAAATAATACTACTTTTTTTGCCAAAAAAATTCATTATTATGTGCTTTAACTAGAAGGGAAAATTATATTTTCCGTCTCATGTAACTAAAATTTTTGAAGTAGCGACATCAAATTACTTTTTTTGACCCAATTCTAGGAAAACATTTTTAGTATGTGCTTTAACTTGATAATGCCATATTTAAAGAATTTTGAAAGTAAAAAATGGGTTGATTAAATTTTTGAATCCCTCCTAAACCCGCATTGATCCGCGTCTAATGAAAAAAGTTTGGAAATGTTTTCTTTTAAATCGGGTGGGATAGGGGTTGATTTGAGAGTAGCTCTAACCGTCCCATTTAACCCGAACCCGCATAGTATTCATCATTTTTTAGAATAAATTTTAAATATTGATAATATTTGTATAATATTATATACTTATTTCTTTATAGTTTATTGTATTTTCTTATTTTTCTATGTCATATTATTAATCTCTACATTTATAAGAAAATAAAGGGAAAAATATTATTTTATAATTGAAATATTAATATTTTTTTCTTCAACTTTTGTTCTATTTTAAACGTTAAAAAATTGTTTAGGATATTAAATAGATGAATGGTTTTATTATAAAGTATAAAAAGTTGGGTACAAAGTAATTAGTGAATAGTTGTTGTGAGTATGACTTATAAGAACATTGAATATAAAAATATTAAAAAAAATTCATTGTACTTTTTTTAAACTTTAAATGGGCCACCTTTTATTAAAAAAAAAGGAAGTTTAAAATGGGACTAAGGGAGCATTTATTTATTTGATAGTGAAATAATTTTTCGTAATGTTAAATTTAATTCCTTGCGATGTAAAAACAAATGATTATATAACACTAAAATTAAAGAAATATGTAAAAATCAAATGGGAATGTTGAAGTTGAATACGGTTCAAGAAAAAAATAACTTCTCAAAAATAAAAACTGATGATACTTGAAAATTTAATTTCATGTAATTTGTTTGTTTGGAGAATCACTAGAGTCAGAGTTCCGAGGCTGCAGTTGAAGAGAAAGATGTGGAGACTTATAACTAGATTTATTACGCTTTCCCAATCGTTACCGAAACTAAGTGATACTGTGGGCAAATTACTCACATATCACGCTCAATACACAATAAATATGTTTTAAATAAAAAATATGCGTTCAATTCCATACTGACCACTCTGATGTTTGTACTGACAATATAGTATTCAAGCAAGTTTTTCGCAATATATAAAAATAACTCAATTTTATGTTTGTTGTATTTTTATTTTCTTATTTTGAGTATTAGTAACGATCCGTGCATCGCACGGGGGTGTTACTAGTATATTAAAAAATAAGAAAGGAAAATTAACAATGGGTAATTAAGAAATTTATATTTAAGAAAGAGAATTTTTTTTCTGTGTCCAAATCAAAAGAAAGAAGTCTCTATTTAAAGAGAAATTTTTTTATGAAATTTGGTGTATAATTTTTTTTTAAAAAATTAATTTATTATAAAATAATTGAGGTCAAAGAAATAGTTTTTTTTTTAAATATGAAATCCATCAAGCCAATCAAAGGGCGCCAAATACACAAGTTTTTTAGACGGATAGATATTCAACAAATTTATAAATACTTTATTTACTATGCTTCAATTTTTTTTAAAAAAAATAAATAAATAAATTGTTTGATCTATCGAAATAAAATAAACCCAATAACCATATTATCATTTCTAATTAAATAAAATATTTCACGCTTACTTACTTGTTAGTAAAAATAAATTAAAAAATGAGATAGGAAAATTAACAAAGGATAATTAAGAAAATTATATTTAAAAAAGAGGATTTTTTTTCTGTGTCCAAATCAAATGAAAGAAGTGTCTATTTAAAGAGAAAAAAAAATTATGAATTTTAGTGTAATTTTTTTTTTAAAAATAATTTATTATAAAATATAGGAAAATTAACAAAGGATAATTAAGAAAATTATATTTAAAAAAGAGAATTTTTTTTCTGTATCCAAATCAAATGAAAGAAGTGTCTATTTAAAGAGAAAAAAAAATTATGAATTTTGGTGTAAATTTTTTTTTTAAAAATTAATTTATTATAAAAAAATTGAGGTCAAAGAAATAGGAGTATTTTTTTAAATTTGAATTCCCTCCAGCCAATCAGAAGGTGACACGTGGCACAAAGAAAAAAAAAAGGGAAAAATGCTGCAATGACTCGCCAATGTCGGCGCGTGTAGTACACGCGCCTGCAAAATGACGAAAATGCCCCTCATCACACGGGCGACAAGTGTCCTAATTCATTTAAAAAAAAAATCAACCAATCTTACCTCGCCACATGGCATTTCAGCCCAATTTTTTTCCCTTTTGCCACCGCGTGAATTTACCAAAATACCCTTCAATGGCAGAAAATTTACCACAATCTTATTATTATATATAGATAGATTTTGAATTCACTTTGTTCATAAATAACCTAATCAATGCACCCATGTGCTAGTGGCCTTACTGACTTCTGATACCATTAAAAACGACGTGATCAAGTGGGGCCCAACTGAGACTTAATTTTTGCAGCAACCCGCTCTGGTAACTGCTCCTGTCATCATGATTCAATGCAGCACTGAAGTATGGTCAAGATTTGGTTTCATCTCCTTCATTTGAATATGTACTACTGAGATTTCGACTCCTTACCGTATAATCTCTCCCTTTCTCATTATCTTAAAAACAATAGTCCTTATTGAAAGTGTGAGCTTTTTGAAAACAGATTCTTGTTTTCTTCTTTTCAAAATATTTCAAAAAGGTAAGAAGATTTTAGGACTTTCATGGAAAATTTATTATTGTTCTATTTTGACTAGGAGTTTGTAAATAAAATAAATATCTTTTTATTTATGTACATAGTTTTATATTAGGACTAACCTACTAACAATCTACTTTTTTGTGAGTGTGATTTATATTTCCTTCTAGGTAAAGAGATCTCACAAAGGAAGATGTTGATTGCGTGAAGACCTTCTCCATGGTGCATATAAATACAAGACCTTCAGCACAAGAAAAGACACGGAAATTCTGAGAGAGAAATACATATTCTTCACAGTTTTCAACATTGTTGATTTTAGGTTGTGAGTGAAGGTTGTGCCTTACATCCGTAACTCACATCTAGTTTATCATAGAGTTCTTTGTTTTACTTCTAACTAGAATAGGTCCTACTTGAAAAAGGGGAAGTGTTCTTGTCGTAGAAGGTGATTAGAACTCGTTTAGTATTTTAGTCTTTTAGTTTTTCACTTATTTATTTTTGTAAGCAACAAAAGTTTTTATAGTGAAAAGTTTTTGGGCGTAAGCCTAGTTTGCTGATCTCAAGATCAGTAAGCGTATATAACCTTTGTATTATTGATTTAGTTTGTTTTATTCCGCTGCATTAATCTGTGGATGTGTGGACAGTTGTGAGACACATCTGTACTCACATTCGTATTCTGATGAAGTTGAATGTGCTTTCTAGCTACACGAAACTTTCAATTGGTATCAAAGCCAACTCTCGATATATTACTGAGTGTTGATCCAGAAAGTGTAGTCATTATGGAATGCCAAAATCACCAAAACAGGCCTCCTGTCTTGGATGGCACCAATTATTCTCTTTGGAAGGCTAAAATGTGAAATTACATCAAAGGTATTGATGAAAGGGCTTGAATGTGTATCCTTGTTGCATGGAAACCTCCTACTGTGGAGAAGAAGTCTGCGTCTGGTGTTGGTGAGTCAATTTTTGAAAGAAAACCTGAAGATCAATGGACTCTTGAAGAAATACATTTGGCTAACTATAATTCTAAAGCAATGGTTGATATTTCCAGCCATGTTTCTGGGAATATGTACAAGCTTATCACTAATGAAAGTGTAGCCAAAGCTGCTTGGGACATCCTGCAAATACATTGTGAGGGTGCACTAAGTGTAAAAGCTATTAGGCTTAGGATTTTAATGGATATGTTTGAGATCCTTCGAATGGAGGAAACTGAGGACATTGTGTCATATGCTGCTAAGATTCATGAGATTTCAAATGAGTGCACAAGTCTAGGAGAATCAATCTTCAATGCAAGACTTGTGAGTAAGATTTTGAGGACCTTACCTGAGAGGTTCAACATAAAATTGGCTGTGATTGAGGAAATAAATGACACCAATATCGTAGATCTAGATAAAGTCGTAGGTATTTTGACTGTGTTTGAGCTTAACCTTGAAGTTCAGAAAAAGAACAAATCTCTCAGTCTTGCTCTCAAAAGTGCTGCTGCACTACCAAAAGAAATTGTGGAATTATCCTCTGAGATTGACAAGTCAAATCTTGAAGAAGAGGATGTGGCCTTTATTTCAAAGAAATTTAGTTTCATATTGAAAAACAAAAGGATGAGTAAGTTTTCAAATAGACCTACTCCAGTGCTCCTGAAAAGCCAAAACCTAGCACTAAGAATGGATTCAAAAAACCAAGCTTTGAAAATAAAAAATCCTCTGAGTCGGTTCAATGTAGGGCATGTCGTGGCTTTGGTCATTATGCCAATGAGTATGCTAACACACTCAAAAAGAAGGGAATGAGCTTAACTGCTACCCTTAGTGACAGTGAGGATGAAGATGAAGTGGCTAACATGTCTATTATCAATTACCATTCTGTGTTTAATGCCTTTTATGCAGATACAGAAGATGAAGTTCCTGAAAAATCCTTGGATGTGGTCTCAGATGTGAACACATCTGGTGTCACATCTGACCTAATGCTGAACTGTTTCACAGTAAAAGGAGATTCTGAAGATGAAGATAGGGACATTCCCTATGAGGAACTTTTTGCAACATACAAGGAGTTGCATGCAGATTGGATGAAGAGAATGGACAAGATTGAGGTACTTGTTAAGGTAAATAAGTCTCTTTCTGATAAATTGACTACTTGTGAAGATGAAAAAGCTATACTTTCAAAGTAAAATGATGTTCAAAAAGATACCATTGTCAAACTTGAAGTTCTTGTAATCAAAAGAGAAGTTGAGCTTGAAAAATTCAAAAGTGAGTGTGAAAAAGCTGAAAGTACTTTTACTAAGTTAAACAAAAGTAAAATGAAACTTGATGAAGCTATTTCTATTGATCAGCTTAACAAAACTGATTTGGGCTTTGAAAAAGGAAATTTTGTAAAGGAGGGATGTGAGACTTCTACTTCAAAAGGTGTGGAAAAACTAATTTTTAAAGAAAAAATCCTTTTGAGTGAGAAAAGACCAAGGAAGAGGCACTACATTTGCCACTATTATCTTGCTCCTGGTCACATTAGACCCTTCTGTTACAAACTTAAGGCTGATAAAAAATCTGGTCACTTCAATCAGCCTCAGATGTGTGAGAAGATGTATGCACATCCAAACACACATCCTGGTAATCTGAGATCTCTGCAACCCAAAAAGAAAGTTGTAAAGCAGTGGGTGGCCAAACCAAGTGCCACCTGCAATGTAGTTTACTCTTCCCTCAAGAGCACTGTCTCTGGTTCTTGGTATTTTGATAGTGGGTGCTCTAGGCACATGACTGGAAACCAAGATGTTCTTCTTGACTATGAATTGATCTGTGGGGGGAAAGTGAACTTTGGTGGAGGTGCTCAAGAAAATATTGTTGGGAAAGGAACCCTAGATGTCAAGGGTCTTTCAAAATTGCACAATGTGTACCATGTGGAAGGCTTGAAAGCCAACCTGATAACTATGTGATGATGACCTTTATGTAAAGTTTGATAAACACCTGTGTGAATTGTTTGATAAAGATAATAAATGTTTGTTTACTGGTCCTAGATCTGCTGACAATTGTTACCAATTTGGTGACAATCTTTCTTGCCTAAACTCAAAAGCTAATGATGTCAATCTGTGGCACCAAAAATTAGGGCATGCTAGCTGTAGAACTCTGGAAGAACTTCAAAGGTTTGAAGCTATTAAAGACCTCCCTAAACTGAACTTCAAGAACCCTGATGTCTGTGGTTCATGTCAAAAGGGAAAGCAAACAAAAGCATCACATAAAAAAGGTCCAACAATGCTCCACATCTAGGTGTTTGGAGCTGATTTACACTGATTTAATGGGACCTATTGAAGTAGAAATCTTTGGTAGAAAAAAATATGCCTTTGTATGTGTGGATGATTACTCTAGGTATAATTGGGTAATGTTCTTAAGAGAAAAATCTGAAACAATTGGAGAATTCAAGAATTGGTACAAAAGGGTTAGAAATCTTTATGGTCTTAAGACTATGAGGATTAGGTCTGACCATGGCACTGAATATGAGAACCAAATGTTTACTAATTTTTGCAATTCTAAGGGAATCACACATGAGTTTTCTGCACCAATCACTCCATAGCAAAATGGAATTGATGAAAGAAAGAATAGAACTTTGCAAGAAATGGCTAGGGTGATGTTAAGTTCAAAAAAACTTGTTCAAGAAATTTTGGGCAGGAGCTTTAAACACTGCTTGTCACATTAGCAATAGAGTGTTTCTTAGGATTGGTAGCACTGTCACTCCATATCAAATCCTTCTTGGAAAGAAACCCACAGTGAAGTACTTTCATGTGTTTGGGTGCATCTGTTACATTCTCAATGATAGAGAATACTTGTCCAAATTTGATTCAAAGAGTGACAAAGCAATTTTCATGGGCTATTCCACTAATAGTAGAGCTTACAGAGTTTTTAATCTCAAAACTAAGACCATTATGGAATCTGCTAATGTTATTTTTGATGACTCACTTGATCTTAACCTCAAGACTGCTGAGAATGATGTTTCAGGTTGCTTACTGGTCCTTATCCACTGCTGAGGCTGAATATGTTGCCCTTGGGAGTTGCTGCACACAACTGCTTTGGATGAAACAAATGTTGAAAGATTATGGATTAAATAGCAAAATTTTGACTGCTTTTTGTGATAACAAAAGTGCCTTGGACATATCTAAAAATCATGTCCAACATTCTAGAACAAAGCACATTGATATTAGACATCATTTCATTAAGGATCTTGTAGAACAAAAAACTTTGTGTCTGGAATTTGTTGGGACTGAAAATCAATTGGCTGATATATTTACAAAGGCATTAGATTTGGAGAGATTTTCCTCCTTGAGGAAGTCTCTTGGTTTGTGTGATATCTAAGGTTGTGAGCACAAATGTGTCTCACATCCTCTAACACATCTGTATATTAGTTTAACTGGAAAAAAAATCATGCATTAGCACGAAATTTCTCAGTGTGGTCACGTGTGAGTCTTCATCTTGACATTGTTTCTGATCACTTAATTGTGAGCACTTCCTGTTCATGTCATCTTTTGATGACTTGATATAACCTTCCTAGGTATCTCACAATGGGTGCTATAAAAGAAAAAATATATGTGAGAAACAGCTACTTCACCCTTAGTATGAAGTCATACCATTGTGATCAAGTGATTCTCATAAGAAATCTTGAAATCAAACTTGATAAGATTATTGGGAAAAAGGGCTATCTTTGGGATTCAAGTAAAGTGAAAGCTACTCACAATGCAAAAATCCACAACAAAAAATTGGTGGATGCATCCTAGAGGCTGTGCAAATTGGATTATTGCTCATTGACTTTTTGTGATCTAAATGTGTCCCCAAATGTGACTCACATCCTATGCCACATCTGTGAGCTGAGATTTTTCCTTCACCTGTGTGTTTGCATCATGCTAGGCATACTGCATTTTTAGGTCATATAGGATGCTTTGTAAATATGCTAGTTAATTTATTTTCATTCTTAATTTATTCTTTGATTTAACATGTTTTTGTTTTCCAATATTTCCCATGAAATAAAAAGGTGTGTATCAATTCAAATTTGAAAAGGAAGGACAATTTTAAAGGGATTTTGTTGAAAAAGATATGGCTGGAGTGTTTTTTTTTTGTTACCATAAAACGTTGGCAAAATTTTGATTTATTCTAATCCCTATTTTTTCGTGATTTGGTGTGTGGTAATATCAAAGGGTTATAGCCGTTGGAGGATCTTTGTGAAATTTTGCCTGTGTGAGACCTTTTTGAAAAAGAATTCCTTAATTCAGTTGGAAAGAAGGAGTTGTATGTTTAATTGTGTGCCTCATATGTCACATCTCTTTAATGCTTCATAGTGTTTCTTCCTCCTTTGTCCAAATTTTTTCTCTCACAGACACACACCATATATTTCTCTCTCTTTGTCTATCTAATCAATCTGCAGAATCAATAGAGCTGAAGCTGTGGGTGTGCGACAGGATGTGGCCACATCTTGTCACACATTTGTAGATTCTTTTGATGAAATCGTGGAAGCCTTTGATGCAAAAATTGTTGCAATTGCTGCTCTCAATGCTCAAGTGATTACCTCCTAGACACAAGCCAAGAACCTTAAGGTTTTGAAGGTGGATCTCCAGAATGGGAGACTACACTTTCTAGTCAAAAAGGGGGAGAAGAAGAAAAAGGATGAGAATGATACTGATTCTCATGTTGTCTTTGCTGCTGCTGCTGATGTTTCAGTTGATGCTTAAACTCAGGGGGAGTTTTAATGTTTGTTCTTACTGGTGAATGAAACATCAACAGGTTTGTTTGCTTTTGATATTTGGTATTTACTTTTAATATTTATTAGTTTGCTTTTAATATTTGATTTTTGCTTTTAATATTCGTTTTAGTTATTTGTTAGTTTTAGTCTTGATTTGTAATCCCTAAATACATTTGCTGAATGGCTGCTTTAGTTTGCATTTGTTGAACTGCAATTTTTAGTACTAATCTTGGTTTATGCAGTTTGTATGGATGTGTAAACATGTTGGGTATGCATGTTTTAACCCTCCTATTTTGTATTAGATTTGATTGATACCATAACCTCCCGTCTATTTTAAGGACTTTAGGACCCTATGTAATGAAGCTTAGACTTCAATTTTTAGCTAAGTCCATTTTATAGAATAGGTTAAAATTAGGCTTGAAGACTGGCACAAGACTCATTGGATTGGAGAGTTGCAGTTCAGCAGTTTCAAGAACCGCCCCTATGAACCGCACATGCAAACCGCATGAGGAACTCCTAGTTGAATCTGCTACTACAGTGCAACCGCTTGATGAACCGCACCTGTGCAGTGCATCTCCAACCGCTCTGTGCAACTCCCTGGTGTAACCAACCGCACCTCATGAACCGCTCTACACCAGACCGCATCCAATGATTGAAGACTTGAAGTGAACCACTTTTTTACCGTTGGAATCCACGTCAGCAATATCAAAAGTCAACCACTAAATCTTGTCACGTGATTCAATGTCAGAGAAGATCTGCAAGGATCTTGAAAAGGTGACAGGTGTCCTAACCTCATTGCTTGCAGCTGGAGCCTGATCAGCTTTATCTGCAGCAGTTGTACCAAAGGACAAAAGTGGTTGCTGTGAACCAATGGGAAAGCATCAAGTATTGTACTTACAACAGCTGTATCCAACGGCTATATTTGAGATGCTTGGGTATAAATACCCCTAATCTTCACCATTTGAAGATGGCTTGAAAAAATTGAGAAGTGCTGTGTTCATAGAAGCTGAAGCTCTGCCCAGAAATTATTCAAACCTTTGAATCTTCATCTTCAACCTTCAAGAAATATTTCCCATCCCAGAAATCAAGCCTTAACACATTCAAGAATCATTGAGCTCTACATCTTACAGATTTAAAGAGCCTTGATCTTGTTCTCACACACACACCTCACTTGTTTAATCACATAGATTAATCACTTGAGATACACTGGTTATAGTCTTAGGATTTGATCTTCATAGAATAGATTTCAGATTTGAGTATTGATCTTTGTAACTTGTAATTTCTCATACTCATAGTAAAATCACTCTTGAAAATCCAAGACTAACCATCTTGGTAGTGGACATAGATCGTTTATCGATTGAACCACTCCAAATCACGTGTTCTTACTTTCTGCATTTATATTTCCTGTGATTACTAATTATTTATCTCTGTCTCTGTTTGATCTTATTTTAGTTATCCATTATTGTGAAATAGTGTTTGAAGTTAACATTGTCAAAAATACACGTGTTTGTAAAACTGCAATTATCAAAACCGCACCACCAAAACCCCTTTACAAACCGCCTCTATCAAACCACTTTGCAACTTAAATATTCCGCTGTGCATTTTACAAGTCTACTTGCAGTGTATTATCAACTGCAAGAGGTTTAGTAAGCATTAGAGGTTTAGTTTTTAAAAGAGGGCGAAAAATTTGTAACAGCTATTCACCCCCCCTCTAGCTGTATTTTCACCCTTGTTGCCACCTTTGGGACCAACAAGTGGTATCAGAGCTAACACATTTTAAAACCACTGTTTTTCAAGCTTAACAGCTTGTGTGCCGATTCAATATGGAAAACTCAAAGACAATGACAACTGTTAACTATTCACACATTCCAATCTTGGACGAAGACCACTTTGACATCTGGAAGTGCCGAATGCTTATTCATTTGGAAACTATAGATGAGATGCTGGTGGAGTGCGTAGTCAATGGGCCATGGATTCCAATGAAGGCCAACACTGATGCAACCACCAATGCTGAAACTCCAGAGGTCATAAAGCCAAAAGAAGAGTGGTTGGATGAAGAGAAGAGATTAGTTGCCTTGGACAGCAAGGCTAGGCACATCATTTCTGGAACCCTCCCTGTTTCAACTCTTTAGAAAGTGATGTATCTCATAACCGCAAAGCAGATGTGGGATGCCATAGAGGATGCCATAGAGAGCTACCTCGAAGGTGATGACGAATGCAAGGAAAGCAAATTATATGCTGTTGAAAGATCCTACAACTACTTCAACAGAAAACCCAACAAAACCTTGCGTCAAACCTACGATCGCTATGTTGAGGTAGTTAATGCTTGTAGATCTCTTGGCAAAACTTTAACCGATAAGGAAATCAATATGACTTTCCTCGCTGCTTTAGGTTCTAGATGGGTAAATAAGGCTACCTCTCTAGAAGACTCAAAAGTTTTGAATACTTGGTCGTTAAGTAACTTGTATGCAAACCTTAGAGTCTATGAGCTTAAATTAAATCATATTGAAGAGATTGAAGGGAAAACCAAATCGCTTTCTATGTCTGTAGTGGAACAAGAGGAGAAACCATCTACATCCAATCATACTGCAGATCCTTCCATATCAATCTCATCACTCATTGAGATGGATGATGATGATTTTGCCATGTTTGTAAAAAGATTTCAAAAGTTTAGAAAATCCTCAAAATCTTTTACAAAAACTTTTTCAAAAGGCAAACCTCCAGCAATATTTTCTAAGGCTGGAGATACAAAGAAAAAGAGTGATCTAGTTTGCTACAATTGTAGAAAACCTGGTCACTTTGCATCTGAGTGTCCACAGCCCAAATACGAATACTTGAAAAAGAAAACCTCTCCTGCAAAATTTTCTCGTTGCAAGGGAATGGTTGCTGAGGAGGAAGAGAATTCAAAGGAATTAGCAACTTGGATTGAAACAGATTCTGATGATGGAAGTGACGAAGAAACCGAAGAGGTTAATCTCTGCTTAGTTGCATATGCTTCCGATGAGTCAGATTCTGAGTCATTTGAGTTGCAAGATATGGAGGAAAAAGAGGTTTCTGCAAAACTTCCAAATTTTAAGTTGGATGATGATGTCAAACTTACTCCTAGCGTTAAGATAGGAAATTGTTCGTATTCTCGTCCAATTTTCTCTTCTAAAAATGCTCCACCTTCAAAAGCAATTCCAAATAAGAAAGTTTTAAAAAAGGTGGTGGAAGAAGTTTCTCCCTCGGAACACGAAAAAATGTTTAAGGAAGCTGAAATGGTGATCCATCAATTCTCTAATCTTAAGAAAGCCTTAAGCTTAGCTCATGATGAACTTAATCTGTACAAGACGGAGAAAACAGTGATGAGGTCCGAAATTTCAAATCTTAAGGACCAAATCAAAAAGATGACTCCTCTTGCTGATCAAAACCGCATCCTTGAAACTAAGGTTGCTGCACTTCAACTCCGGAATGATGACCTGGTCACCCAACTCAACGATCGTCAAAAAATTATTGATGGGTGGCTCAAGTAAAAATCTTATGTAGAACAAATCATAGATACCCAATTACCCAGTGGAGTTACTGAGGGCATAGGATTTGGATCTGCTGAAGAAGAGAAGTGTGCATCCTGCAGTGAAAAGGATGAGGAAATTTTGAAACTAACTAAAGAAATTCCTAAGGGAAAGCATGTTAAAGGCAATGGTAAAGGACAACAAATTAATTATGTCTACCCAAAAGGGAAGCAATATGGGAAGAACTCTCAGATGAAGCCAAAGGATTCTGAGAGTGTAGCTTCAGAGGAAATGGCATATGGAGTTGGTCGCATCCCTAAAACCGCTTCTGGTGGAACTAGAGATGCTGGCAACCGCAAGTCTGACCGCGCCTCTTCTTCGACCGCTCGACCTGCCTTCAAAAGCAATAAGAGCGCTCATAGAAAATACGTGGTCAAACTAAAGCCAGTTCTCTTTGTTAAGCCTGAAACCGCGCCTCCCAAACCGCATGCAACTCCTAAGAAGAGTAAGGAGTTAGTAAAACCTCATGATGCTTATAGCTTTTATAAATGTTCTGTGTGTGATGGTTTAGGTCACAAGGCTGCAGAATGCCTTTTACGGTTCACATCCAATGCCAGGAAGAGTAAACCTCCTTCTGTCAAACAGGTGTGGGTCGTGAAGGGTTGCTAACTTCAGGACCCAAAGAATAAAGGGGGACCTCGTTCTTAATGTTTACATTTCAGGTCCTCTGCTTCTTGGCTGGTCACTCCAAGGAAAATGAATGGTATCTTGACAGTGGCTGCTCAAAACATATGACTGGAGATAGATCATTACTAGAAGATGTCATTGAAGCAAGTGGTCTGTCCATGTTACTTTTGATGAGCATTCTCTCCTTGAGCCACATTTGGCTCCAAATGTTGCTGATGATTTTGTTAAGCATAATGAAATAGGTGAACCCTCTCAAACCGCACCTGAACCTCAACCGCAAAATTCAGCACCCTCAACTGAAATTCCCTCAAACCGCAGATTTGAAACCGTACCTGAAGTTCCTACTCCAGATGCAACTCCTAGGGAAGGAGAAGTTGAGAATTCCCCTATCCAGCTTATAGAACCTCTTCGTCAACTTACCTTCCATGACTTCACTGAAGGATCTAACGACGTTCCAATTGAAGATCTTTAGCAAACCTCTGTCCAACCAGACTTACCCCCGGAGGTTCGTGAAGTCAGCATTCACCCTCTCTCTAATGTGATTGGTGATCTGTTTTTCGGTGTTCAAACAAGGAGATCGAACTATGACGAGCATACTTCCTTGATATCTCAAATTGAACCCAAGAAGATTGATGAAGCACTCCAAGATTCCAGTTGGGTCGTTGCTATGCAAGAAGAACTAAACCAGTTTGAAAGATGCAAGGTCTGGACTTTAGTGCCTAGACCTCAGGATCAAGGAGTGATAGGAACTAAGTGGGTATTTAGGAATAAGATGGACGAGAATGGAAGCATCACTAGGAATAAAGCAAGGTTGGTTGCACAAGAATATAGGCAAGAAGAAGGAATTGATTATGATGAAACCTTTGCTCCAGTTGCAAGATTGGAAGCTATCAGAATCTTCTTAGCCTACGCCTCTTTCAAGCGCTTCAAGTTATATCAAATGGACGTGAAGAGTGCTTTCCTCAACGGTGAACTGCAAGAGACCGTGGTGCAACTGGTGCTGGCCCCAGTAAGAAAGGGAAAGATAAGATGTCTCTTCTGGATGAGATTGCTGACGAAGAAGAAGAAGAAGATGCAACCATTCCACCTTTGGTTGCTAAAGCTAAGAAGGCCAAATAGACTAAGGATAATTTGGCCAAGATGACTGATGAAGATCTGATCGCCTTCTACAAGGCAGGGATTGAAAAGATAGAGAGAAAAATGGCTGAGAAGGGTGCAGCTAAAGGAAAATCCAAAGAACCTATTCCCCAACCGCCTCCTTCTCAACCGCCCCAAACCCAACCGCTTACTCATTCTCCTGCTCAATCTCCTATCCATTCCCATCATTCATCCCCTGCCAAATCCCCTACACCTGAACCGCCTTCTCCTCCTCAACCGCAAAGAGCAGCAACCGCTCAGGGGGAGAAGCCAAAAAGACTTAAACAATTGGCCCAGAAAAGGACCCCAATCAAAGGTCCCAAATGCTTTTTGCACCGTGTTTCCAAACAACCTACTCCTTCTCCACCTTCTTCCCATTCAACTTCAAATTCATCATCCCATTCTTCTACCAAATCCCATTCCTCCTCTAGCCAAAACAAAACCCCAACTCCCTCACCTCAACGTTCCAATCGCTCAAATTCCCCTCCTCCTTCAAATCGCGCTCAATCACCTCCTTATTCTCATCACACTCCTGCCATCTCCATTTCTAATCTGAACCGCGGTCCAACCCCTTCTCCTAACCGCGTCAATTCTCCTCCTCCTCCTCCTCCTGAAAATTCTCCAAACCGCGTTCATACACCACCTCCTCAAAATTCCCCTCAACAGAAATCCCCTTCTGTTGAACTTCACACCACCAGTTCCTCCTCAAATTCCAACCCCATCACTTCTGGAATTCCTACTTCTAACATTCCACCTCCTCCAACCGCACCAATTCCTACCATCCCAATCTCAACCGCTCCTACTACTTTACCCCAAACACTTCCTATACATCCCTCAACTGCTTCACCTTTTACAGTCCCAGCCAGCCGCCTTTTCCAAACCCTTCTAAATCCATTATCTCAAACAGCTCCTCCAACTCAATCTCAACCGCCTCCCTCTGTTACCCAAATTCCATCCATTCCAACCGCTCCTTCTGACTACCTTCAAATTCTATCCACCCTCCAACTGATTCAATCACAGTTGGTTGTAAACCAAGGGCATATGCTGAAGCTGACTGAATCCAACCTTGCCCTGGCTGCCTCAAATTCAGCCCTAGAAGCCTCCAACCGCACCCTTCTTTCCAAAGTGGACTCTCAAACCACTGAACTGGCAATCATGAAAGCCCAATTGATTGATGCCATTAAGGGGGAGAGAGTTTCTACATTTCAAACCGCATCAACAACCCAAACCGCTGAAGCTGTCAAAACCGCAGCTACAGAGTGTTTTCAAGGCTTTAAAGAAGATTTAGCCAGAGGAGTGCTTAGAGCCATGGGTGATGCTGTTTCAAAGACCCAACTTAATGAGATGCTCTCTAAGCTTTCAAATGAGTTTGTCTCGTCCACCAACTCTGCACTAATATCTTTCATGAAAACCCTTCAAGAAACCCAACCGCAACAAGCCTCAACTTCAGCCGCTCCTTCCCAAACCGCTCTGGATGACTTGCAGCTGAAAATCTTTAATGAACTGGACTCCCTCAAAGACAGAATAAATGTTGATCTCAACATAGTGGGAGACAGTATCAAGGAGCAAGTAACCAATTTTGATGGTGATATCTCTTTCAGGTTTGAAAACCTCAAGGCAGGCTTCAACCTCAAGCTTGACAACTCCATCAAGGAATTGAAGTCCAATCTGAATGTGACAGTTGATTTGGAACCCTTGAGAGATGCTCTATCTACTCAAACCATAGCCATTCAGAATGAGATCTTCACATTCTACAACTCTCTCAAAGCCTGCATTGAAGGCTTCACAACTGAGATCAAAGAGAGTGTAGCTGCCAATACCAGATCAGTTGATGCTGTAGGATCAACTGCTGCTCAATCAGTAACCGCTCTTAGAACAGTTGAGACCACCTTAGGAAGACAATCTGAAGACCTCAGAGCTCTTAGAAGAATTATCAGAGGTGAAAGCTCAGCCTTCAGACCTTCAGGACCGCAAGTGCCAAATCAAGAGGTGAACCAGCGTCATGATCAACCGCGCCATCAACATCATCAGCATCAACCGCGTCAGCACTAGGACCGCTCTTCACTGTAATTCCTTTCCTTTTTGCTGAACTCCTTTTTTGTTGGACCGCACTTCATGTATTTTCTTTTGTCCAACTTCTTTTTGTTTTTGTAACCTTGTAATTTTCCTTCATTCCTGTACTTGTAATCATCTTAGGAATTAATGGAAATTGCATCATGGTTCCAAAACCTTGTTCATATCAAACTGCTTGTTTGTAGAACAATGAAACCGCTTATGGTCTTAAACCTCATTCAAATATTTTCTAACTTAAAAAATCACTCTTTTGAATTGATGTTTAAACATTCAGTTTAAACCGCACTTTGAACTTAAACTCATATTTTTAAGTGCACTGAATGCATTTCTATACTTTCCATATTGTAAAGGTTTATCTTACAGATAGTATAGAAATCTATAGCTTAAGCTAAGTGTGTGCATTGACTTGGGACATGAATTACCATGTTAATTCTTATGGACATGTTTTTACCAAGTACATGTTTGCTTTAGTTATAGTAGGTAATGGCATCAATCAAATAGGGGGAGATTGTTGGGTATGCATGTTTTAATTCTCCCATTTTGTATTAGATTTGATTGATACCATAACCTCCCGTCTATTTTAAGGACTTTAGGACCCTATGTAATGAAGCTTAGACTTCAATTTTTAGCTAAGTCCATTTTATAGAATAGGTTAAAATTAGGCTTGACTGGCACAAGACTCATTGGATTGGAGAGTTGCAGTTCAGCAGTTTCAAGAATCGCCCCTATGAACCGCACATGCAAACCGCATGAGGAACTCCTAGTTGAATCTGCTACTACAGTGCAACCGCTTGATGAACCTGTGAATGTGTGCCCAAATTTTAGTTTTTGTTGGATTCACGCGAGTTTGAAAACATTCGGTTTAATTTGAAAAACGGAGTCGCCACGCCATTTTGATTTCCTCAAAACTTTGAAAAAAAGGTTTTTATGGGTTTGGAGGTTAAGTTACCCCTTGGGAAGAACGGATCGTCGTTCACCCAAGGTGCCTTGCCGTAGCAAGTATCCCTAGATTCCGTTTATCTTGCTTGCTTGCGTGCTTTCTTGTGTGCATGTGTTTGAAAAGAGGGGGGGAGAAATGTCCCAAGTTGTCTTCCGGACGTACAAACCATTTATTGGTTGTCGCTCGGGATTTCTTGGATTTTATGTATTCGGGATTTTGATCCCGTCCTCATCTTGGACTTGTGATTATCGCTTTTTAACCTTGGAACTTGCGTGATCGAGAGAAAGACTCTCTTTTATAGTCCAAAATGAGGTTCTTTAGGAAAGGAGTGACCTTAGCCCATCAATCCTACACCTTAAGACTATTGAGCTTATATAGATGCTTCATGCTCGTCTTAAGTGATAATCGGAGATATAGGTTCAAGGTTTATCCCTTTCTAAAGAGATTGTGGCACCTTTAATGGAAGAAACGATGTAAAGATAGGATCTTTACACCGATCCGTTCCGAAGGTTGCTAATGGGAACATGGGGAAGTGCATGTAAAAATGACATTTTTAGTGAAAAGATGACATTTTTGGGTTGCAAAGGATGCATTTGATTTGCAAAGGATGCATTTTTATACAAAGACATAATTTTTATGCAAAGGTTGCATTTTTATAGTGGAAAATAGTATTTAATATGCAAAGGATGCTAATTGGATGATAAAAAGATGATCTTTGATGCAAAGGATGCATAAAGATGGGTTTTAGATGCAAAGGATGCAAGATAGGATTTTTATATCCAAAGGATGCATTTTGGATGTAAAGATTGCATTTTTATGAGCAAAGGATGCATAAAGATGATATTTTTATGTAAAAAGGAATTTTTGGGTGCAAAGGATGCACCTTTGAATATAAAGATTATATTTTTAATGGAAAATGATGCTTATTTCATGCAAAGGATGCAAAAGGGGGAGGGGGATATGATAAAGATAGGATCTTTAATGATAAATGCCAAGTCCCAAGCAAGATAATAACAATATATGAATGCAATGAGCAATTAAATCACATAGAGCAAGTATAATGCAAGGTAAGGGAGAGTGAGAGGTTACCAATGGTGGTGACCTCTTCTTCTTTGGGTCTTGCTTGATGGAAGGACCAACTTTGGAGGCTTCAAGGAGGAGGGAGGTGGCTTCTTGGCTTTCTTCAACCTCTTGATCTTGCAGCAGTGTTTTGGGAGTGTTTTGGAGCTGAGTATGGTGTATTGTGTGTGTTTTTCCTCTTTAAAAATGGGTAGAGGAGGGCTCTATTTATAGGCAGCCTGGATAAGGCTAATGAAGCCGTGCGGCTAGAGGTCCTTGGCTAATGCAGCCGTGCGGCATTATCCTGTGTGACTCAGCATGTTTCTAGAATCATGCAAGGTGGCAATTCTAGAAGGTTTTTGGTATTAAGAAAAACGTGTTTCTTAATCTCCAAGCAGTCCCTTCAGCCCTTAGGTATTTTGGAACAGTTCCGGAACAATTCCGGAACTCTTGGAAAGTCCGGGGAATTACCGGGAAACTTTACCGGAAGGCATGAGCCAGATTTGGGTACTTACAGAAGCCCCTCGGCAACGTCACTTGCAGGGCAAGTGTGGTTGTCGATAGAAAAGGATTCAATCTGGCGAATGCCGAGACGGATTGGGTGACCAAGACAGTCGAGTGGCTGAACCTTTGGAAGGCTACCTACGTATCCCGGAGGAATCAAGCCAGGCCGTAGTTCAGAACATATCCGCAGGGGAATAGCGGAGAGAAGCTGGTCTCTTGCCGGGGAAAATTAGAAGAGAAAGTGACCTAAGAGGTCAAGCAATTGATCCTACTGGGGACATGCTAGAGGTGACCGATGTGGTCAGATATCTAGACTTTTATGAGGGGCTACTTCACCACTGAGGAGCGATGGAGGAACAGGGTGACCACTGCGGTCGGATGGCTGGACCTTTTATGAAAGGCTGCCTCACCACTGAGGAGCGATGATGGAAAAAGGGTGACCACTGCGGTCGGATGGCTGGACCTTTTATGAAAGGCTACCTACGTATCCCGGAGGAATCAAGCCTTGATCGTAGTTCAAGCTTTTACTGAGTCGAAATGTTTTTCCTTCATCCGGGAATAACGGAGATCGAAAGAGAGCGAAATGTTATTCCTTCATTCTGGAATAACGGAGATCGAAAGAGAGCGAAATGTTATTCCTTCATCCTGGAATAACGGAGATCGAAAGAGAGCGAAATGTTATTCCTTCATCCTGGAATAACGGAGATCGCGAGAGAGGTCGAAATGTTATTCCTTCATCTTGGAATAACGGAGATCGAAAGAGAGCGAAATGTTATTCCTTCATTCTGGAATAACGGAGATCGCGAAAGAGGTCGAAATGTTATTCCTTCATCCTGGAATAACGGAGATCGAAAGAGAGCGAAATGTTATTCCTTCATTCTGGAATAACGGAGATCGCGAGAGAGGTCAAAATGTTATTCCTTCATCCTGGAATAACGGAGATCGAAAGAGAGCGAAATGTTATTCCTTCATTCTGGAATAACGGAGATCGCGAGAGAGGTCGAAATGTTATTCCTTCATCCTGGAATAACGGAGATCGAAAGAGAGCGAAATGTTATTCCTTTATTCTGGAATAACGGAGATCGCGAGAGAGGTCGAAATGTTATTCCTTCATCCTGGAATAATGGAGATCGAAAGAGAGCGAAATGTTATTCCTTTATTCTGGAATAACGGAGATCGCGAGAAAGAATGGATTTTATAAAGAAGTAGGAAGGACTCGATAATTTTTGTAAAGAAATTGGGACGTACCCGATAATTTTTTGTAAAGAAAGTGGGACGTACCCGATAATTTTTTGTAAAGAAAGTGGGACGTACCCGATAATTTTTGTAAAGAAAGTGGGACGTACCAGATAATTTTTGTAAAGAAAGTGGAACGTACCCGATAATTTTTGTAAAGAAAGTGGGACGTACCCGATAATTTTTGTAAAGAAAGTGGAACGTACCCGATAATTTTTGTAAAGAAAGTGGGACGTACCCGATAACTTTTGTAAAAAAGGTGGGACGTACCCGATAATTTTTTGTAAAGAAACGGGAAGGACCCGATAATTTTGAGAGATAGGATTGAAAATGCCAGGGGCAAATAAAATGAGCCACAGGGGTAAATTTGTAAAATAGGCCACGGGGGCACTGGAGGGAAAACTGGATTGATATGATTGAAAATGCCAGGGGCACAAAGGGTAAAACAGGCCTATGGGGGATGAAATTGTAAAATTGAGCCTTCAGGGGCAAAATTGTAAAATCCAGCCACATGGGCTAAGTATGTCGCACGACTTAGTATGTCAAGTGGCTAGGTTTGTCGCGTGACATAGGTAGCCTGAACTGTACTTTACAGAACCTTTGGAATTGGACTGGAATTGCCGACACAGGTTGGAATTGGGTGACCAAAGAGGTCACATGCCTGATTCTACTGGGGCATGGCGAAAAGATACTGGTCCCTTACTATAAGGATGGAAACAGGGTGACCTAGGAGGTCAAACGGCCGATCCTAATGGGAATGTGCCAAATAAAGGGGGGTGACCAATGTGGTCATATAGCTATACTTTTATGAAAAGCTTACGCACCATTGAGGAATGGTGAATGAAAAGGGTGACCAATGTGATCGGATGGCTGGACCTTTATGAAAGGCTATCTACGTATCCCGGAGGAATCAAGCCTTGATCGTAGTTCAAGCATCACTAGATAGTTAGAAACGATGTCTAGGATCCTTGAGGTTTTGATGATTAGTGGAGGTTGTCACCTGAGGAAGCTAAATCTTACGTCACTATCGAGTAGATAGAGGCAGCTATAGCTGGAAAACTTGAGCATACTTCTCAATCTGTGATAGAGGTAGCTAAAGTTAGATTTTTGACAATTAGGAAACTGTCGCCTGGCGTTATCTCGTTATAACGGAAGTAACAGAGGCGCTTTTGGGAGAAAATGTTATTATTAGCAATTGGCACGTTACTTGAGCCTAGGGGTGATTTTTCTTGGAAACAATGGTAGGGACTGGGTCTGGATGTACATATGGAATGTGTTTGGAAATTGTTTAAGACAGGTTTCAAGAGGGTGGGGTCGTATCCACAGGTGCGGGGACGAAGCTGTTGTTGTTGTTGCTGAGATGTTGTCAACGTGGACTAGAATTCCCTCTTGGGCTGAGACTGGGTTTAAACCTCGGGTCTCGATGAATGTTCCTTTCTCACACTCTGGCATTTGAAGCTGATGCTGACAGGCTTTTACCACCAAAGACTAAAGCAGATGTCGAAGTGACCAAACCTTTCTTCGAGGGGTGGATGTAACTTATCGAAGCCCCGGTCTAAGGAAAAACTTTCTGCAAAGCCCCATGTCTTATTAAAGCAAGGAAAGATCCTTTCATTGGCAAAGCCTCGGTTGTAAAGCCCCGGTTGGACGAACTGAGTAGGCGAAGTCTTAGGTTTCGAAGAAGTGACTTAGTGAAGCCCTAGTCTAGCAAAAATCCCAATATGATTGGTATTGCGAAAGTGATCCTGAGGTTAATCTAACCAAGACTGGATCCATCTTGTGACCTAGTGAAGAACCCAATGCAGACCCCGAAAATGGCTAAAGAAGCCCCAGTCTAAAGAAACGGCTTGGCAAAGCCCCAACTTCGAAGAGTTTCAAGGCAACCCTAATGCGAATTGTAGCAGAAGAGGGAAGACCTATCCTTTCGTACTCTCTCTTTTATTTTCTTTAGTCACTCAGTCAACCTTAAGAATATGTGGACGAAGAGAAGAATTTTAGGAAGATATATACATGCAGGGGCATATTTTTTGAAAGGTGGGAATAGATCCCGATTTTGTGTTATCTTGATGGCCTTATTCGATGTAGGCACAAAAACTAGCTTTGGGTTTGACTCTTTTGAGAGAGTATAAGCGTAGAAAGGTTGGTAAAAGTATATGGAAGCCCCTGCTGACAGAAAATCAGTGTTTAGCACTATTTTTCCTAAGATGTAGAAAAGGAAGACTTGTCAAGACATCTGAAAACTTGTTTTATTTACAATGATCACAAGATTGCTTAAAACCCTTTATTAATGTTCGGGTTATTCAACCATTAATCTCGATATGAACCAACATTTTTATTAATCATGATGAGAAAGTCAACCAATGTCGCGGATCAAGGTTGGCTAGTGTGAAAGAAAGGTTTGTGTATAGGGAGGTCATTGATGAGACCGGGTTTTCTGGGATCTGACTATGTCTATGAGAGAGGTCATTGATGAGACCGAATTTTATGGAACTTGGATATGCTTATGGAAGAGGCCACTGATGAGATCGAATTTTCGGGAATTTGAATGTGCTTATTACCGGACCATTTCTGGTTGCCTGCGTTCCCCTCATTGTGAGGAGCTCAGGTCGCCGTAGTTCGGCTTCGGCCGGACTGTGTCTGACTTTGGGAAATGAGATTTGTGGTTCTTTTAGTGAAAAAGCTCGAATGAGAAGATTGGATGATGAGGCGTGGGCCTCGGGATGATTCCTTGACCAAGTCATTTTGGACGGTTGCTTCTGATTTTCATCTTTCATTGGGGGAGAAAGGATTTGCACGTGCCTAAAGGCTTATGAAATGCTTCTGCCTTTGCTTTGACCGCCCCATTGTTATCGGCAACATCTATTCTTCGAGCTTTGATTATTATTTTTTTGCCTGTCCGTCAAGCTTTTGATTGGTGACGCTGGGTCCTTGGCCTCATCATTTTTTTTAATTTTTTTTATGTGCAACCCTGTTTTTTGCCTAGACTGTCCCTTTACAAGGTTTTTAGCCTAGCTGGGTATTACTCTTTTTGCACTACATTTTTTCCTTTTTTTTATGTGCAACCCTGTCTTTTGCCTAGACCCCCCTTTTTTGGGATTTTTAGCCTAGCTGGGCATTACTCTTTTTGCACTAAGATTTTTTCTTTTCTTTTTTTTTTATATATTTTGAAGCACCTGAGGGCCAAGGCGAGCCCCTGCTTGAACTTTCTTGATACCCTTGAGGTCTAAGGCAAGCTCCTAGGTTGTTGTCGACATGGGGTCAATCTTTCGAAGATGAGTGGCCTTTTGTTGTCTCTTGACGATGCCGCTGTCGTTGACTTGGTCAAGGTGATGGTGAGGACATGATTTGGAAAGTGTATGGCCTGACGAAGGATTTTATGATGTAAGGAAAGTGTATGGCTTGATGAAGGCCTTTTGTGGGGTAAGGAAAGTGTATGGAGAAGGCATTAGTAGACTTTCTCACACTGATTAATCAGAATGTTAGTTATTTCGAGAGATTATTTGTTGAGCAATGCAAGTGATCGTATAAAATAAGACCATTTCATTAAATGTAATGTAGGTATGGAAATAATGTCTTAAGTCTAGCAAGAAAAGAAGAAGACTCTTTTATAGAAGATTTAAGATTAATTACAATGTCCGAGGAGGACTTGATTGAAAGAGGAAAACACTAGAACCTACGAAAGTTGACTGAGAGACTAATTTATTTCTTAGTCTTGCTTGAGGATAGGTAACCCCTAGCCTAGCTACTCTTCACTGGTTGGACTGCCAGGACGCTTGAGCTTTCCATTTTTCTACTAGCTTCTGAATCCCCTATCGCAGACTGAGGCAGTGATCCGTTACGTGCCCATGATACTGGTGGAAGTGGAGGGATTTGAGGCCACGGGGTAGCTGGAGCAAGTACAAGGTGTCCAAAGAAACGGGCCGGGAAAGTCACGGGGACGAACTTTGTTGATCGAGCATATTGATGGAAGGAAGTGAACCCGGGAGGACTTCGAGGGATATTGGGATCCGTTTGAGAGGATTGAGCGCCGGCTCCGGTGGTTTCTGAGTGAAAGGGGTAGTCTTGGGCTGGTTGGTGAAACTGAGAAACAGGCATAATGAAGCCCGATCCGTTCTGAGGAGCTGAGGGCGATGGGACCCTGATGGCCTGGGATGTTAGAAAGGATTGAAAAGGGGTAGTCCTTGGCAAAGGATCATATGTGGGTGGAGGAATGTATTAGTTATATGACGGAGGGTATTGGTTATATGATGGAGGGATTGAGATCATTGTTTCTGGAGTCTCATCTTCAACCATGATCAGGGAACCATTTGCCTCAACTGTTACCTGAACTCCATGATGGCGGAGAGCACCGATGAGCATGACCACTGCTTTCATGAACCCTATGGGCATTTTCCAAAGCTAGGACTAACTCTTCTTCTCTAGTCATTGATTGACCCGAACCATCACTGTTTTCTGTCAAATCTGCCATTCTGAATTTCTGGGCTGATGAAACGGACGATTCTGATGAACTATCTAAGCCTGAAATTTCCGCACTGACAAGCCGCTGACCCGATATTCTCACCCACTTCTTTCTCGCTGCGGGAAAGGGATAGACAAGGTTTAGACTCGGGGGTAGGCAAGGTTTAGACTCGGAGGTAAGTGTTTAGGCCTGGAGGTAAGTGTTTAGGCTGAAGGCTCAAGTAACATGCACTTATCGCTTAAATTTTGCTCAAAACACATTTTCTCCTAATCCTAATTGCTCGAAAAAGATGAGACCTTGAAAGGTCAAGATTGAAAATTGGACCGTGAGGGTCTTGATTGGAGACTTGACCGTGAAAGGTCGGGATTGCATTTGACCGCGAAAGGTCGAGATAGAAAATCGGAGATCGGACCGAGGAGGTCGCGATTGGAGATTTGACCGCGAAAGGTCGAGATAGAAAATTGGAGATCGGACCGAGGAGGTCACGATTGGAGATTTGACCGCGAAAGGTCGAGATAGAAAGTCAAAGATCGGACCGAGGAGGTCACGATTAGGGATTTGACCGCAAAAGGTCGAGATAGAAAATCGGAGATCGGACCAAGGAGGTCGCGATTGGGGATTTGACCGCGGAAGGGTCGAGATGGAAAATCGAAGATCGGACCGAGGAGGTCACGATTAGGGATTTGACCGCAAAAGGTCGAGATAGAAAATCGAAGATCGGACCGAGGAGGTCACAATTAGGGATTTGACCGAGGAAGGGTCGAGATGGAAAATCGGAGATCGGACCGAGGAGGTCTCGATTAGGGATTTGACCGTGGAAGGGTCGAGATGAAAAATCGGAGATCGGACCGAAGAGGTCTCGATTAGGGATTTGACCGCAAAAGGTCGAGATGGAAAATCGAAGATCGGACCGAGGAGGTCACGATTAGGGATTTGACCGCAAAAGGTCGAGATAGAAAATTGAAGATCGGACCAAGGAGGTCACAATTAGGGATTTGACCGCGGAAGGGTCGAGATGGAAATCGGAGATCGGACCGAGGAGGTCGCGATTAGGGATTTGACCGCGGAAAGGTCGTGATGGAAAATCGAAGATCGGACCGAGGAGGTCACGATTAGGGATTTGACCGCAAAAGGTCGAGATAAAAAATCGAAGATCGGAGCGAGGAGGTCACAATTAGGGATTTGACCGCGAAAGGGTCAAGATAGAAAATCGAAGATCGGACCGAGGAGGTCACAATTAGCGATTTGACCGCGGAAGGGTCGAGATGGAAAATCGGAGATCGGACCGAGGAGGTCGCGATTAGGGATTTGAGAGATAGGACCATGCAATTATGATTCCATTAATTGTTGAAGTTTACTTAAAATAATGTCTTTTATTTATTTCTATTTGGTTGGAAAAAGGGGTTGCCCTTCTTTTTCGCAACTACTCTAGATCCTGGATCAGTGGGTTCCGTCACTACGTCTATAAGCCCCTCGTATTCCACCTGTATTTCGACCTTCCAGGGTGGACAGCCCCGGGCGAGGGTCCTATAGGGCACGTGGATCCCACCGACCGAGATAAAAGAGCGCTCCTAATGGGTCTAGCGGGTCATAGGAACTTTTAACGCACGAGCGATGCGAATTATAGTCAAGGCAATACCGGGAAAGTCTCGTCTTTCAGCCTTAACAGAATTTCGGCAAAATTTTGCTTGCGCGATTGACGTTTTGACTTTTCGGTAATGTCCGAGAAGACAATAGGCATGGGTCGGGCTGTAAAAGCCGGATGACACAGTGTCACATTGAACTTCGTTGCATACGCCGTGCGTAAGTCAAAATCGAAGTCAATGCCAGGTTAAGATCTTGCCAATTTTTCCTTGTCGGAATTTTGGCAGAGCTTCGCTTAAGCGAAAGATCTTTTGGATTTTCTTAGCAAGGACTCGGTCTCGACTCTTACGCATTCCGTGCGGGTCAATGTCAAAGTCAATGTCGGAGTCAAGATTCTACCGATTTTTTGCTTGTCGGAATTTCGGCAGAGTTTCGCTTGAGCGAAAGATCTTGACTTCCGTTATGAACTAAGGCTTGACCTTTACGGGGATATGCAACTGGGCTATATGACACGGACTAGACCAAAAACCAACCAAAAGTCACGGTTTTTTGAAACGTGTGACACGGACTGTGCATTGGTCGACACTGGCTGCCATGGGGAGTTTGGGGTGATTTCGTGCGCGCCCGGGAGCATCGTAAGGCTGTCCGTGCACTGAAAAATCACCCCGGGTTTAAAGGGACGTGCGTACAAAGTGTACAGGATATATAAGGTGCGCGTAGTGTGCGGTCTCCTAAAAATGTTCCTTTTTGAGTTAAAACAGAGATTTTCATAAATGTGTTTTAAAGGAATGATTTTCGAGACGGGGAAAATGCAACAGATAAATGCACATAAATTTTTCTGGGAGCCCCAGTCAGTCTTGGAACTGAATAGCCCCAAGCTGCCAGATTAACCTTAATTTTTTCTGGTGGAATTGCCACTGAGGCCGCCCGGTCAGAATCCAAGGAGGATTGAGCCGTACGACTGCATGGATCAATTTTCCAGGTTCCACTCCTTTGCTATTTCAGGTTGTTTCCCGAAATTTAAGGAACCTTTTTAGCCTTGAGAAGGCTTCCTGTTCAAAGTATGCACAATTCCCAAGATGCAAATGATGCAATGCAAGGCAAAGAAAGCAAGCAAGATAAACGGAATCCGCGATGGGAGTCTAACCCGCTCAAAGGGAAAAGCTTTCTTTTATTTATTTTTTTTTTCAAAAAGTGATACCGGTACGTGGGATTGTTAAACCACCGTTTATCCCAAGCCCCGGGTTAGGGAGCGATACAGGAAGGTTAGTGGTTACCACCTATATACCGGGTATCGTTTATTTTAAAAAATGAAAGCTTTTCTCCTTTGGGATTTCCCCAGCGGAGTCGCCAAATTGTGAATGTGTGCCCAAATTTTAGTTTTTGTTGGATTCACGCGAGTTTGAAAATATCCGGTTTAATTTGAAAAACGGAGTCGACACGCCATTTTGATTTCCTCAAAACTTTGAAAAAAAGGTTTTTATGGGTTCGGAGGTTAAGTTAGCCCTTGGGAAGAACGGATCGTCGTTCACCCAAGGTGCCTTTCCGTAGCAAGTCTCCCTAGATTCCATTTATCTTGCTTGCTTGCGTGCTTTCTTGTGTGCATATGTTTGAAAAGAGGGGGGGGGGGAAATGTCCCAAGTTGTCTTCCGGACGTACAAACCATTTATTGGTTGTCGCTCGAGATTTCTTGGATTTTATGTATTCGGGATTTTGATCCCGTCCTCATCTTGGACTTGTGATCATCGCTTTTTAACCTTGGGACTTGCGTGATCGAGAGAAAGACTCTCTTTTATAGTCCAAAATGAGGTTCTTTAGGAAAGGAGTGACCTTAGCCCATCAATCCTACACCTTAAGACGATTGAGCTTATATAGATGATTCATGCTCGTCTTAAGTGATAATCGGAGATATAGGTTCAAGGTTTATCCCTTTCTAAAGAGATTGTGGCACCTTTAATGGAAGAAATGATGTAAAGATAGGATCTTTACACCGGTCCGTTCCGAAGGTTGCTAATGGGGACATGGGGGAATGCATGTAAAAATGACATTTTTAGTGAAAAGATGACATTTTTGGGTTGCAAAGGATGCATTTAATTTGCAAAGGATGCATTTTTATACAAAGACATAATTTTTATGCAAATGATGCATTTTTATAGTGGAAAATAGTATTTAATATGCAAAGGATGCTAATTGGATGATAAAAAGATGATCTTTGATGCAAAGGATGCATAAAGATGGGTTTTAGATGCAAAGGATGCAAGATAGGATTTTTATATGCAAAGGATGCATTTTGAATGTAAAGATTGCATTTTTATGAGCAAAGGATGCATAAAGATGATATTTTTATGTAAAAAGGAATTTTTGGGTGCGGTGCAAAGGATGCACCTTTGAATATAAAGATTACATTTTTAATGGCAAATGATGCTTATTTCATGCAAAGGATGCAAAAGGGGGAGGGGGATATGATAAAGATAGGATCTTTAATGATAAATGCCAAGTCCCAAGTAAGATAATGACAATATATGAATGCAATGAGCAATTAAATCACATAGAGCAAGTATAATGCAAGGTAAGGGAGAGTGAGAGGTTACCAATGGTGGTGACCTCTTCTTCTTTGGGTCTTGCTTGATGGAAGGACCAACTTTGGAGGCTTCAAGGAGGAGGGAGGTGGCTTCTTGGCTTTCTTCAACCTCTTGATCTTGCAGCAGTGTTTTGGGAGTGTTTTGGAGCTGAGTATGGTGTATTGTGTGTGTTATTCATCTTTTAAAATGGGTAGAGGAGGGCTCTATTTATAGGCAGCCTGGATAAGGCTAATGAAGCCGTGCGGCTAGAGGTCCTTGGCTAATGCAGCCGTGCGGCATTATCCTGTGTGACTCAGCATGTTTCTAGAATCATGCAAGGTGGCAATTCTAGAAGGTTTTTGGTATTAAGAAAAACGTGTTTCTTAATCTCCAAGCAGTCCCTTCAGCCCTTAGGTTTTTTGGAACAGTTCCGAAACAATTCCGGAACTCTAGGAAAGTCCGGGGAATTACCGGGAAACTTTACCGAAAGGCATGAGCCAGATTTGGGTACTTACAGAACCGCACCTGTGCAGTGCATCTCCAACCGCTCTGTGCAACTCCCTGGTGTAACCAACCGCACCTCCTGAACCGCTCTACACCAGACCGCATCCAATGATTGAAGACTTGAAGTGAACCACTTTTTTTACCGTTGGAATCCACGTCAGCAATATCAAAAGTCAATCACTAAATCTTGTCACGTGATTCAATGTCAGAGAAGATCTGCAAGGATCTTGAAAAGGTGACAGGTGTCCTAACCTCATTGCTTGCAGTGGAGCCCGATCGCCTTTATCGCGCGGTTGTACCAAAGGACAAAAGTGGTTGCTGTGGACCAATGGGAAAGCATCAAGTACTGTACTTACAACAGCTGTATCCAACGACTATATTTGAGATGCTTGGGTATAAATACCCCTAATCTTCACCATTTGAAGATGTCTTGAAAAAATTGAGAAGTGCTGTGTTCATAGAAGCTGAAGCTCTGCCCAGAAATTATTCAAACCTTTGAATCTTCATCTTCAACCTTCAAGAAATATTCTCCAGCCCAGAAATCAAGCCTTAACACATTCAAGAATCATTGAGCTCTACATCTCACAGATTTAAAGAGCCTTGATCTTGTTCTCACACACACACACCTCACTTGTTTAATCACATAGATTAATCACTTGAGATACACTGGTTATAGTCTTAGGATTTGATCTTCATAGAATAGATTTTAGATTTGAGTATTGATCTTTGTAACTTGTAATTTCTCATACTCATAGTAAAATCACTTTTGAAAATTCAAGACTAACCATCTTGGTAGTGGACGTAGATCGTTTATCGATTGAACCACTCCAAATCACGTGTTCTTACTTTCTGCATTTATATTTCCTGTGATTACTAATTATTTATCTCTGTCTCTGTTTGATCTTATTTTAGTTATCCATTATTGTGAAATAGTGTTTGAAGTTAACATTGTCAAAAATACACGTGTTTGTAAAACTGCAATTATCAAAACCGCACCACCAAAACCGCTTTACAAACCGCCTCTATCAAACCGCTTTGCAACTTAAATATTCCGCTGTGCATTTTACAAGTCTACTTGCAGTGTATTATCAACTGCAAGAGGTTTAGTTTTTAAAAGAGGGCGAAAAATTTGTAACAGCTATTCACCCCCCCTCTAGCTGTATTTTCACCCTTGTTGCCACCTTTGGGACCAACAAAACACATCTGCACACACATCCATTCAGGGGGAGCTATGCTTATGTCTGAATTTTGTAGTCACAAAATGTGATTATTATAAATCTTTGGTTTTGACCAAAAAGTCCAAAATAGGGGGAAATTGAAAGCGTGAGCTTTTTGGGAACAAATTCTTGTTTCCTTATTTTCGAAATACTTCAAAAAGGTAAGAAGATTTTAGGACTTTCATGGAAGATTTATTATTGTCCTACTTTGACTAGGAGTTTGTAAATAAAGTAAATATCTTTTTATTTATGTACATAGTTTTATATTAGGACTAACCTACTAACAATCTACTTCTTTGTGAGTGTGATTTATATTTCCTTCTAGGTAAAGAGATCTCACAAAGGAAGATGTTGATTGCGTGAAGACCTTCTCCATGTTGCATATAAATACAAGACCTTCAGCACAAGAGAAGACACAGAAATTCTGAGAGAGAAATACTTATTCTTCACAGTTTTCAACATTGTTGATTTTAGGTTGTGAGTGAAGGTTGTGCCTTACATCCGTAACTCACATCTAGTTTATCATAGAGTTCTTTGTTTTACTTCTGACTAGAATAGGTCCTACTTGGGAAAGGGGAAGTGTTCTTGTCGTAGAAGGTGATTAGAACTCGTTTAGTATTTTAGTCTTTTAGTTTTTCACTTATTTTTTTTTGTAAGCAACAAAAGTTTTTATAGTGAAAAGTTTTTGGGCGTAAGCCTAGTTTGCTGATCTCAAGATCAGTAAGCGTATATAACCTTTGTGTTATTGATTTAGTTTGTTTTATTCCGCTGCATTAATCTGTGGATGTGTGGATAGTTGTGAGACACATCTGTACTCACATTCGTATTCTGTTGAAGTTGATTGTGCTTCCTAGCTACACGAAACTTTCACTTATTATTAAGGAATTAGCTATAAATGTTCGCCTTTGTATTTTTTATACTTTTGTTATTATTAATTTTTTATTTTTGATATTTTAAACGGATTATTTTGTCAAATTTATTTTCAAAATTTTGATTTTACTAATATAAACATTGTATATATCAGAAATGTTGTTATATAATTTTTACATTAATATGTTGATTTTTATTTTTTTTGAAATAAGTGCCTTCAAACTATTATTTTTTGTAAATTATTATTTGTTTTAAGAAATTATCCATTTATCCTTTATCTTTTTAATTTATTTGTCAATGTTATTTTTGTTGAATGATTGAATGAATCACAGGTGTGTAAAAAAATTCAGAATTTGTAATTTTTATTATTTATGCGGTATACTTCCTCCGTCCCGGTAGAACCCGCACACTTACTGTTTGCATGAGAATTAAGGAAAAAGTTAGTGGAGAAAATGTTGGGAGTATGAAAAGTGAGGTTGGAGAGAGAAAGTGGGGTAGTAAATAGTGATTTGATTGGTGTTGTGAGTATAAAGTAAAGTAGGAGAGAGAATTAGTGGGTGGAACAGTAAAGATTTTTTGTCATTTTAGGAAATATGCAGTTTGTAATGGGACGCCCAATGAGAAAAATGTGCAGGTTGTAGCGGGACGGAGGGAGTATGTATTTATTGAATATCTTTTATTTTAAAAGAGATTCCGAAATTAACCTTTATAATTATAGTAACTATTTTCATTTAGTTCCTCTTATTTATCAAAAAAAATTAGTCGTGCTTTTAACGCATGATTGTAAAACTAGTTATCTTAAAAACAATAGTCCTTATTGTTAAGGAATTAGATATAAACTCCTAATTATTTTGTATTTCTAGTTTCCTTATTCTATTGTATTTAGTTTTCTTTTTGTACAAATTAGAATATGAGTAGGATTCTCTTACTTGGTCCCTAAGCAACTCTTGTATATAAACTCTATTGTGAATACAATTGAAACAAACAATTGAAACAAGGCTTTCAAGCATTAAATAATTTGTCTTCTATTCTCTTACATGGTATTAGAAGCAAGATCCTAAATCTCTTGCCCTACCCGCCCCTCCCCTACTCGGCCACCATATCCATGACTTTCTCCTCCGATCTCTCCCTTATACCCAACTCTGATGAAACAAACAAACCCCTTATTATGGTGTCCCTTAACCACATCACTTAAACTTACATCCACAAACTATATAGCTTGGAAAACCCAGATAAAAGCAACTCTCATTGGACTCGACCTTTACCAATACCTTGATGGCATTCTTCCCAAACCGGAGGAAACCCTCACCATCACCACCCCGTCCGTTGTCGCCACCGATGACACTCCGGCCAAACCATCCACCACCATCACTATACCGAACCCGGCCTTCAAAACATGGTTTCGACAAGACAAACTCATACTTGGTGCTTTCTCCGGTACTTTCTCGCCTTCCCTTGTACCCTTAATCTCCATGTGCCAAACAATCAACGCCGCTTGGCTCACCCTCACCAAAAACTATGCAAATCCCTCCAGAAGCCATCTCAAACAACTTAGATATCGCGTTCGCAACATCACCAAAGGTACTCGATCCATCACCGACTTCATGCATGACATCAAAAACTGCGCGGATCAACTCGCCTCTCTAGGCCGCCCCTTAGACCCCGATGATATTATTGATCGCATTCTTGACCAAATCAATGATCCAGAATATGACAACGTCATCTCTGTTGTTCAGAACCGGGAAACACCCATCACGTTTGATGAACTTCATGAAAAACTCATCAACCATGAACTCTCCATCTCCCTCAAAACCCATGTTGCTTCCACCTTCCCCGCTACAGTCAACTATGCCGCCAAACCATCCACTACCATCAACCCTTCTCGCCAATACAACAAAAACTACAATCCTCGCCCCACCAACTAACCCAACCGTCCCAACAAAACCAACAACAACCAAAACCGCAACACCTACCAAGGCAAGTGTCAACCACCTTCCCACTCTCTCTATGTCGCCACTACCTCCTCTCCTGCTCCTCATCCCAACTGGCTCCTTAACAGTGGGGCCACACATCATGCCACCAATGACCTTAGCAATCTCTCTCTCTCCATTATTCCTATGATGGTACTGATGAACTCTTCATTGGCGATGGAGCCGGCCTACCCATCTCAAACATTGGTTCTACTTCTCTCCTTACTCATTCCTCTTCCTTTACACTTAATCATATTCTTCATGTTCCTAATTTGTCTCGCAATATTATTTCTATCTCTAAATTTTGTCAAGATAACAATGCCTCTATCACCTACTCATCTGATTCTTTTGTTGTTAAGGACAATCACACCGGAGCAATCCTCCTTCAAGGTCATCCTAAATTTGGCATCTATGAATGGCATCCCTTTCACTCCGCTATTCACTCCGCTTCCGTCTCTTCTGCTTCAAGTTGGCATCATCGATTGGGTCATCCGTCCTTCTCTATTTTACGTCATATTAGTAACATTTTTCGGTTAGGAATTCCAAGTTCAAGTGATTTTCATTGCAACTCTTGCGATTGTCATAAGAGTCACAAGTTACCCTTTTATAATAATACTATTCGTTTTTTTGGTCCTTTTGATATACTTTATAATGATGTTTGGACATCCCCCATTCTCTCTCATGATGGTTACAAATATTATATTATTTTTGTTGATCATCACTCTAAATACATTTGGTTTTATCCTCTCAAACACAAAAATGATGCCCTCACCGTCTTTATCACCTTCAAACCCATGGTAGAAAGATATTTTGGCAGATCCATTAAAACCCTCTATAGTGATAATGGAGGTGAATATCTTGGTCTTCGTCCCCTTCTATCATCTCACGGCATTCAACACCTTACCTCCCCTCCCCATACACCCAAACACAACGGTTATTCTGAACGTCGTCATCGACATATCGTTGAAACATGTCTCTCTCTCTCCTCACCCACTCATCCATGCTCCATACCTTTTGGACTCACGCCTTCTCCAAAGCCTGTTATCTCATAAATCGAATGCCTACACCCACGTTAAATCTTCACTCACCCTTCTCAGTTCTTCACAAACACCATCCCAACTATTTCAAACTCCGTAGCTTTGGGTGTCTCTGTTACTATGGCTACGTCCCTACATTTCTCACAAACTTGATCCCCGTTCCACTCTTTGTGTCTTTATTGGTTACCCATCTACTCAAAGTGCCTACTACTGCCTTGACCCCAACACCAACAAGATATACACCTCTCGTCATGTCAGGTTTGTTGAGTCAGCCTTTCCCTTTAATTCTCGATCTACTTCATCCACTCCTTCTCTCACAGTCAATGACTGGTGTAATGTCTCGCTTTTGCTCCTTCAATCTCCTTCCACTCACCTTCCCCATATTACACCCAGTCGCACCTCCCCTCTACCATCAACCCAACTACAAACCTACCTGATCAAGACGCATCACCACCAAGCCCCACCGGATCTCCCAAACTGCCCAAACACCTGCTCCTTTGCCGCTGAACCAGGCCCAGTCCGCCAGACCGCGCGATCGCCCCTTGGAAGGGACCGATCGCCCCCTTTGTCCAGAGAATTAGTGCGATCGCGCGCCTACGACCGAGCGATCTCCCCCTCTGCCCAGCAACCCCGTTCCCCTTCCTGATGCTATACCTCCTTCTAGCCTTGTTACTCGGTCGCAAAACAATATACATAAACCAATCCAGAAATTAAACCTGCAAGCCTCTCTTCAAACCACCGAACCAACCACCATAAACCAAGCCCTCAAAAATCCCCTTTGGCGTAATGCCATGCAAAAAGAATTTGATGCTCTCTTACAGAATAACACTTGGGATCTTGTGCCTCCATCTTCTTCCCAGAACCTAGTTGGTTGCAAGTGGATTTTTCGAACCAAGTACAACCCCGATGGATCCATCGAACGACACAAAGCACGTCTTGTAGCCAAAAGATTTCATCAACACCTGGGTATTGATTATTCCGAAACCTTCAGTCCGGTAGTCAAATCCGCTACGGTTCATACTATTCTCACACTTGCCACAGTTCAAGGTTGGCCTCTCCATTAGGTTGATATCAATAATGCTTTTCTTCAAGGAACTCAAAACGAAGACGTATTTATGAGTCAACCACCTGGTTTTCTTGATCCAGCCAAACCATCACATGTATGCAAGTTACGTAAAGCTATCTATGGGTTGAAACAAGCTCCTCGGGCATGGTACAATGAGCTTCGATCATACCTACTCCAACTTGGGTTCAAAAACTGTATATCGGACTCCTCTCTGTTCACCCTACATCATCCGCGTGGTGTTATTTACCTCCTAGTCTATGTTGATGATATTATCATCACCGGACCCCACCATGACTTGTTATCCTCTTTCATCACACAGTTTTCATCTCGGTTCTCACTTAAAGATCTTGGGTCTTTGTCATATTTTCTTGGAGTAGAAGTTCTGCCTCATGTACAAGGTATTGTACTCAGTCAACATAAATATATTACTGATTTACTAGCTAGTGCCAACATGATTGAGGCCAAATCGGTTCCTACACCCATGGCTCCTCAACCTCCTCTCTCAGCTCACCGGGGCAGAACCTTCTGAATTTCGAGCTCTTGTGGGTAGTTTGCAGTATTTGTCCTTGACACGCCTTGATGTTTCCTTTGCCATTAATCGACTCTCTCAATTCATGCACAGGCCTATAGAAGATTACTTGTTAGCTCTCAAGCGTGTGCTACGATATCTAGTTGGGACAACCTCTCATGGTCTTCTCATTTGTAGAGATTTCCCCCCCCCTCACACTTCATGCTTTTACTGACGCTGATTGGGCGGGTGATACTGACACATACATCTCTACAACCGGTTACTTTATTTACTTGGGCAAAAATGTTATATCTTGGAGTGCTAGGAAACAGAGGACGTTAGCCCGATCATCCATTGAAGCAGAATAAAGGGATGTCGCTGCCACTACTGCTGAACTTCTTTGGCTCCAAAATCTTCTTTATGAACTCGCATGTCCGGAAGTTTCTCCTCCGGTAATTTATTGTGACAATTTAGGCACCACCTATGTTGCTGCCAACCCTCGGTTCCATTCGCGTATGAAACACCTTGGTCTTGATTATCATTTTGTGCGTGAACTTGTTCAAAACAACAAACTACGGGTTTCATTCATCTCCAGTAATGATCAACTTGCAGACATCAGGCCCCATTTTGACCAGGTGCAAGAGGCCTAATAGCAAAGGGCCCAAAAAATTTAAGGGCCCCACATTTTAACTTTTATTATACATATATATTAGACTCCAAAATGTTTCAGAGAAATGGTAGTGGTCTGGCGAATAAGGCGTTGTTTGCATACTCTCTTGGCCAAGTTTGAACCTCAGGGAGAACACTTCTTTACCATTTTTTCTATTCTTTTTTTCATTCTTTTTGGACTTTTCTTCTACTTGCTTGCGACTCTCCTTTCACTCTTATTATTCTTGGGCTTTATTCTCTTTTTATTTTTTGGACTTTTCTTTCATTCTTTTTTAGTTAACTTTCATTCTATTTTTTCAATCTTAATTAAAAAGTTTGTTTTTCTTTTAATATTTTTTAATTTTAATGAATTGTTTGTTTATTGTTTCAACATTATTGCAATCATTCCATTGTATAAAATTTTAAAATATTAAGGGCCCCAATTTTCATATTTAGCACAGGGCCCTATATTTAGTGAGACGGGCCTGGCAGACATCCTCACGAAGCCACTTCTCCGAGCACAATTTCAAGCATTAATGGTCAAGATTGGTCTTACTCAACGATCGTCCATCTTGCGGGGACATGTTAAGGAAATAGATATAAACTCCTAATTATTTTGTATATCTAGTTTCCTTATTCTATTGTATTTAGTTTCCTTATTGTACAAAGTAGAATATGAGTAGGATTATCTTGCTTTGTCCCTAAGCTACTCTTGTATATAAACTCTATTGTGAATACAATTGAAACAAGGCTTTCAAGCATCCAATAAATTGTCTTCTATTCTCTTACACTTATAAATTGGGACTGCGTTGCCTCTCTAACTTACCAGCAAGCCCCAAATCTCCCTACATTGACCTGAATCTCAGTAAAGGTCTTCACTTAGAACCCCTTTCATGTTCTGTTCTTGTCACTTCATATTTACATGTCCTTTATACCTTGCATTTCTGCATCTGATGATTTATTTTTCTTTTAATTTTTAGAAAAATAATGACTTCATTAGTGGCTTAATGTTCAGTTATAGATCAGTCTTGAGATGGGTTGTAGTCTGTTCATCATTTAGTTTCATTTCTTGCCTGTATATTTATGATGATTGTGGCTGATATTTACTCGTTTATGACCCTTCTAACAGTTCTTTGTAACTCCAATAATTGTTTCATTTGGTCAACTTTTTGGTCTGTGGGCTTGTTACTTTAGTATTTAGCAGTTCATTACACACAGACACTCATTATATGTGTATATACATGATCATTTCAATCTGGTCCAACTTTCTACCAAGTATGCTAGATAGATCTATGAATATGGCATCAGTTTTTTTCTTATTTCATACATTACTGGATAGGATTTGCTTATTCGCCTGACAACTTAGTATCTTTGTTAATATTATTACGACAGTTTAATGGATAAAGTGATAGTTCCTCTGTTCCAGAAATATTATCTCATTTTGACAGACAGTCACATTGTATTGTCTTGATTTTTTTATAAGGAATCGTGTTAATCTTTTTGGGATGGAGGGAGTACGATATTGTATTTGTTGGTACAGCTGGGATCGATAATAATCTCGTTTCTGTTAAAACATCAAGTAGGCCTAGATGATCACAACTTTCTAGGATAGTATCCAGCAATGCCAAATACATAAATTCACTTTGCTTTGACCTTTTATTTGAGTGATTTCCAGCATAGAATTTAGCTACTCCCTCAGCCCTAAATGCATGTCCTAATTTATTTTAAGGGACACTCTAAACATTTAGTTTTATGATAATAAAAAGCTTGGTAAAAAGCGTTTAGGGACACAAAAACTTCTTGAATCTGGACATTCATTTAGGGACAAAAAATTCTTGAATTTGGACATTCATTTAGGGAGAGAGAGAGGGAGTACTACGGAGTACTACGGAGTACTTACCAGTAGTATTTGGATCCCTGTGCTTTCAGAACTTTTGCTTGTTACATGAAGAAACATGACTAACAAACTGAAATGCACAAAAACTGTTAGCAGCCATCTATGCTCTTATTCAGCTTTGTTACCCTTAAAATTTTGTCTCACTTTGTGTCCTTACTGTTAGTTTTGTCTCGTATATGAAACTTTCCACGCATCCTGGAAATGCAACTTTTCACGGTGTTTTATGATACTCATTTTGTGCATAAAAATAATTTCACTTCCTTTTTGGCTTTTGTCAACAAGAATAGTCCAATTTCTAATAGTAGTACTCGGTTGGAAATTTATTTTTGTGCGATTTCAACAAGGTGCAATCACTTGAAGCTACTTATTTAAAAAAATTGACTAGCTGAATAGAAATATTTTTGGGGACGGTGATAGCAAACTTCTGGCACTATAAAATGAGAATAGATGGCTTCTTTTCTTTTGTACACAGGTTGCATCAGAGTTGACCATTTTTACCTATTTCTTGACCAGGATATTCTTCAAAAATGAGGCGAGGGTATCTCTATGTGGCTTTTTGTTTATGGGTTTTCATGTCCCCCATGCTTGCTGATTCATCAGATGGCTTGCTGAGAATTGGTTTGAAGAAGCGCCCTTCGGACCTTAATAGCATTAAAGCAGCAAAATATTTCAAGGGTTCAAGGAACATGCATCACACTCTGGGCGATTCAGATGTAGATATAGTACCTCTAGTAAACGACAAAGATGCCAAATTCTATGCAGAGATTGGTTTGGGTTCCCCCCCACAGACATTCACCATCGTATTTGATACTGGCAGTTCCAATCTTTGGGTCCCTTCATCAAAGTGTCACTATTCTTCTGTGAGTTTTGTTTATATTTTATGTTTTACGCCTTTCATAATTCCTTGTTATGGAATAACCTGATATATACAAAAATTTACATGCAGATTGCCTGCCTTTTTCATTCTAAGTTCAAGGGAAGCAAGTCCAGTACATATACCAAAATCGGTAAAGGCATACTCCCTCTGTCCGTAAATGTCGCATTTGACTTGTCAGCGCTTTAAGGAATTGTGTTTTACTTCTTTGTTCATTGCTTGCACCATGATAAGATTGCACTGAGTCTAAATAAGGAAATAGTCTTGGTGCATTTTTACCGTTGTATAAGCAATGTACAAACACGTAAAGCACATTCCTTGAAAACGTTGACAAGTCAAACACGACATTTATTATGGGACACAGGGAGTATAAGATTCATAAAGTTTCAATTTATATGTTATCTGAACTGTATGATGTTTGGTTTAAAAAGATTTCAGCTTTGCTAGCTTGTTACTGAACCTATTTCTCATTCCCTATTGACGACTATTAAATTGCTAATCCCAGTATTCCAAACGTATTTTAAATGCGTTTTCCAGGAAATCCTCTAGAGTTAAAGTATGGGAGTGAATCAATTTCCGGCTTCTCCAGTCGAGATAATGTAAAAGTTGGGGATCTCGTGATCAAGGATCAAGTGAGTTGCCTCGTTTTTTGATTTTAAATTATTCATCATTTGCATCTTTGTTTGAAGTGCTCAAACCAAATTCCATTTCAGGAATTCGTTGAGATTACACGAGAAGAAAGTCTTACGCTTGCAAGTGCAAGATTTGATGGGATACTTGGGCTTGGATTCCAGGAAATCTCTGTTGGGAATCTGGTGCCAGTCTGGTACATACCATTTGAACCGAATATATACTACCCCCTCCGTCCCAATGTCTAATTTTCTTTTTAAGGGACATTCCAAAATGTTAAAATTAGATGGTAAAGATTATAAATATATTTCTTTTTATCCCGATATTTCTCCATGGTTTGTCTCATAAAAGATAGATTGCCTCCGTAGTCGATTTTCTGGGCATAAATCCAAATTGGTTATCCGAAATCTTCAAAATTCTCTTTAGTCTTTGTTCATTCACTCCTTCACAAAGTTTCATAGTATGATTCATCATAAAAACCTTTACGAACAAAGTTAATTAGAAAATAGACATTTATCTTGGACAAAATTGTTTTCTGTTCTTTCTTGTTTCTTGTATCATACATATTCACTATGCATAACGAAAGAACAGGTACAATATGTTGGACCAAGGTCTGGTGAAGGAGAAGGTATTCTCGTTCTATTTGATTCCAGTTCCACATGCAAAACTGGGAGGTGAAGTAATTTTTGGTGGTTTCGATCCGAAACACTTCCATGGAAAGCATGCATATGTACCTGTTACAAAGAAGGGTTACTGGCAGGTATGTGTAGAAATATAGTCTATAGATTCAGGGTTCTGACAGTCGTCTTGATTTAATTAAATCTGTTTGAGAGGCCTTATCAGTTATCTTTTCTAAATCACACACTTTCTTTTCAGTTTGAAATGGAAGATATAATTGTTGGAAATCAGTCAACAGGTAATATTTGCACAATTGTTACTTACAGCAGAAACTTATTTGTTTGCACGCGGGGTCTTAGCCTGATGGTTAGAGTTCATGGCATCCAATCTGGAGGTCATGGGTTCGATTCCCCCACCAGTGGTTAGAGGGAATGACATTGCCCTCCCTAGCATAGCTAGGCGCCTCTGTGAAGTGCATCAAGGGGGGAGCGGTGAAATGTGTTGATCCCCTTCTTTGAAAAAAAGAAAAAAGAAAAAAGAAAAAAAAAAAGAAACTTATTTGTTTATTTATTAGAAGGGAGTATTATTCAATAAATTTCCTCAATTTCCAAATCCTGGAAATTTCCTTTTCATAGGAAACCCTTACCAAGTCCTCGGTAAATTTAAGATTAAGATCGGATGGAATAGGAAAATATGAGGATTTCCGTAGACTTGTCATTTTTCAAGCTGGGGATCTTATTCTGATTCAGACAGAGTACATACCTTAATGAAAAGCTGTACTCCCTCTGTTCCAAATCAAGTGTCCCTTCTTTAGAAAACTATGTCTGAAATTTAGTGCCCCCTATTACTATGAAGTTACTAAATCTAGCTATCATCATGTCCCAATGTATGCTTGCAGTATTATTCATTTATATTTACAAATAATTGACATGTTTGATTGGGCACAAAGTTATTGACAAAACAATTGACTCTATTTAAAATAGGCAATTAGTGCAAAAAAAAAAAAAGGTCTAGATGTGGGTACCAAAAAAACTTTAGACACAAGTGATTTTAGCATTTCAGAAAACGAAAGGGGACAATATTTTTGGAACATCCCAAAAAGGGATACAACATATTTTGTAACTGAGGTAGTAGTATAATTACCTGAATGCTACCTTCTTTAATTCTATCAAAAAAATACTAAAAGTGGAAACTTATCTTGGTAGAGGGAGTAGTCAAGAAATCTAATATGGCTACTGGCTTAGTTATTTGAATAGGGTACTGTATAGTTAGCATAATGTTGCTCTCTCTCTCTCTCTCTCTCTCTCTCTCTCACTCTCTCGCCATGCAGGTTGCTGTGAGGGAGGCTGTGCTGCTATTGTGGATAGTGGAACTTCCGCAGTCACAGGTCCAACTGTATGTGCTTTTCTATCAGTTTTGTTTACGGAAAAATCCTCATTATTTATTAAATTATGAATCATTTTCCCTCTCAACCTCATGTTCAAATTGTAATTAGTCCATCAACTTCAGACCTTTGTTACTGAAATCAACTACGCCATTGGAGCAAAAGGAGAAGTGAGCCCGGAATGTAAAGAAATTGTTTCAGAATATGGGGATATGCTATGGGATCTCTTAGTATCAGGGGTCCGTTTTCTCCTCGTAGCCTACCCTCCTTAATCTTTATCCAACTTTTTGCTTATACAACCTCTGTCCCAAAATGAATGCCCAAAAACTTTCCAAATTTGCTCTTGATTAGGAACAAATTTGAAAAAAAATTGAATATTCATTTTGGGATGGAGGGAGTAACATAATACTATGGCGTTCCTGATATCTTGCAGATAGCACGCGGCCAAGCATGCTCGCAGATTGGTTTATGTTCTGGATCTAAGTCGGAGAGGTTAGGCTGCTTTTACCTCTTACTCTTGTGTAAAATTATATGATACTCCCTCCGTCTCGGAATGATGTTGTCACCTTTTTTTGAATGACTTTGAGCAATAATTTTAGGTTAATTTAATTATACTAATGAAAAATTTAAAAATTGTAGTTCTTATATCAAAACAGTGGTTGAAGAGAGTCCTATGTGTGCTGCCTGTGAAATGGCTGTTGTTTGGATGGAAAAACAGCTGAAACAATCAAATACAAAGGAGGCAGTCCTAAGTTATGTTAACAAGGTTATGTATACTGTTTAAAAATAGTGTAAATAGGAATCTGATAGCTTATAGTATGTTTTTTAAATAAAAAGTAAAGAGATTAATAATGCTCTATGTTGAACAGCTTTGTGAGAACATACCAAGTCCAGCAAAGGAATCAGTAATAGATTGCAGTCTGCTTTCAAAGATGCCAAATATCACTTTCAGCATCGGAAATAATGCTTTTAACCTCATTCCAGTACAGGTATGGATTTTGTATACTCCCTCTGTCCCGCTACAAACCGCACACTTTCTATTTTGGGCGTCTCATTACAAACTGCACACTTCCTAAAATGGCAAAGAATCTTTACTATTCCTTCCACTCATTCTCTCTCCTACATTATTTTAATACTCACAACACCATTATAATTTACTATTCCCTCCACTTATTCTCTCTCCTATTTTACTTTTACACTCACAACATTTATATCATTATTTTTTTCCTTAATTCTCGCGCAAACAGTAACAGTGCGGTTATTAACGGGACGGAGGGAGTAGTTGTTTTAATTTTAACATCATGTCATTTAAGCTGGTCCTGGTCCTGGTCCTGGTCCTGGTCCTGGTCCTGGTCCTGGTCCTGGGAGATTACACTTGAAAGGAAGGAAATGTGAAGAAATATGAATTTGGGAACTGACTTAGCGGAAGACTTGATAAAGATTAATCACAGAATTTCGCTCGAAAAATTCAGCAATCAATCGGCAATTTTCGCTCGAGAAAATTGAAGAACAATGGTTAATTCATAAAACGGCAAAAACTGCCTTTCAAACCCTAAAACAAAGTATAAATAAGTCTGCAAAAATCCTAATTCGAAATAACCCTAAAATAATCCAAATGACGAAAATATCCAAAAACTAAGAAAGCTGCTAGAAAACTTCGTCGGTCGTTTTGATATGTTGTGCGTCTCGTAACTCCTCCGGAATCAAAAGTTATGCCCGTTCCCGCGTTATCGCTCAAACAACTTCAAAAACGATTCCGCAATTATGTCCGCATCAGAAACACGCTGTGTGCATTTTGACTGCTTATTTGACCCATTATAAATAATAGTTTAGTCAATATACTAAATGCTTTAAATGTGGGAAAAATTCCTTTTTAACCACAACGCCCAGATCATATCCCATCAAAACCCAACCCAAATAAAAAAAGACTCACTCCTTTGTTATTCCAAATTAAAATTCCTTTAAACCCCATTATACCATGGAACAGACAAAATTAAGTTAACACCCGTTAACTTCCGTCTGGGAAATCCTCTAAAAATAACACACCCACTCACCTCCTCTCTCTCTCTCTCTATCCCCATCTCTCTGGTCACCTCCTTCGGCTTTCACCGGCGACCCTCGTTCACCCCTCCGCTCCCCATATACGGCCATTTGTAGCAGATCGACCCAAATCTTCTTAGAACTGCGACAAAAAATCACCATCTCTGCTGCCAAGCTTGAAGTACGAACCAGATCTGATCGTCTTTTTCAGTAAACAAATCGATGATCTTCTCCGGCAAACAAACGATGGTCACCATCTTTTCCGGCCAAGCTTTCTTTCGTTTGACTCACATCCCTTGATTGTTTCAGTAGCCAATACGAGTGAATTTCAGTGATCGAATTTGAGGAAAATATTTTTTATTTTGTTTTAATGTTGTATTGTTAATAATTATTTCAGTTTTGTGTTCTTAAATTTTGTTCACAATCTTATTGTTCTTGTGTTAAAAGATTCCATTACTAATATTCAGTAATTTTCTGTTCATTTCTGTTCTCAGTACTTTTTTTTAGTATGTACAGAAGCTTTGAAATCGTTTTTGGTTTCTCTAATGAGGTTTGAGGGCTCTTTCTTCATGTTTGATGGCTTTGTTCCATACTTCCATTTGAAACTTTTATGTTATGAACAAGCTCTAATTTACTGTCAACTCGATTGTTTTGGGATGGGGATCTGAAAAAGCGTCAATAAGAACATCAAGTGATCTTATAGATATAAGATATGTTGTTGTTTATGATGTTGTAGATGACTTATAGCAGGTCTTATACCTTTTGCTATAAAACCTCTTATTAGTGTTGTTGTTTATGTTTTTTTTTTATGGTATAAGACCAGGTGTTATTATTCTTACAATTTGTGTATGACTAATAATTGGTCTTATACCTGTTACTATAAGACCTCTTATTAGTGTTTTAACATTTTATTGTTGGTCCTATACCAGTTGCTATAGGACCAATTAAAGGGCTTATATCTTTGTATATGATGTTGTCAGGTCCTATATCAATTGCTATAGGATCAATTAAAGGGCTTATAGCTTTGTATATGATATTGACATGTCCTATACCAATTGCTATAGTACCATTCAAATGTCTTATTGCTTTGTATATGATGTTGTCAGGTCCTATACCAGTTGCTATAGGACCAATTAAAGGGCTTATAGCTTTGTATATGATATTGATAGGTTATATACCAATTGCTATAGGACCATTCAAAGGTCTTATAGCTTTGCATATGATATTGAAAGATCCTATAACAATTGATATAGGACCAATTAAAGGGGTTATAGCTTTGCATATGATGTTGCCAGGTCCTATACCAGTTGCTATAGGACCAGTCAAAGTTCTTATTGCTTTGTATATGATGTTGGCAGGCCCTATACCAATTGCTATAGCACCAATTAAAGGGGTTATAACTTTGTATATGATGTTGCCAGGTCCTATACCAGTTGCTATAGGACCAACTAAGGGGCTTATAGCTTTGTATATGATGTTGCCAGGTCCTATACCAATTGCAATAGGACCAATTAAAGGGCTTATAGCTTTGTAAATTTATCTGTTTTTCATTTTCATTGTTCATTCTTTACATCTTAAACAGAGTGTTATAAAGAATACAACCACAAAATGACTAATACTTATCTAATACTAGCATTTCATGTGAATATCAATGTGGCAAATGGTATAAAGACCTAGCAACATTATATACAAAGCTATTTGCTAAGTGAAATAACATATATATAGGACCTACTGACTATACGACATTCACAATCACATTAACAACAACTATTTTAGGATATAAAAACTCCAGTAACCAAAATTCTAAAAAGAATATCAATGTATAATATTCAGATCAATGGTGTAAAATGTCAAATAAAAAGTTTACAAAACGACATTAATAATTGTTTGACTAAAAAAACTCAAATATACGGAATTTGCAATGGCTCCTTGCATGATCTTTTATATGTTATTCTTCTTTTCCACATCAACGACATGTCATCTTTCTCTTTGTATTCCTGTATATATTGACAACCATGAAATGATTTGAATGAACTTCAAACACATCTTTGTCGCAACAACAGACAATCTTTCATAGTTCAACATCACCATCATTAGACTCCACCCCATCGATGCTTAAAAAGGAAATATTCTGCAAAAAAAAAAAACAATAATTAAGGCATGGTATAAGACTACTTAGGTCTTTTACCTAATGGTATAAGATCAAATAGTTTCAAATTGAACAATTGTTATTGGATCAAGGCACATCCAAATCAAAAAGCAAAATAGAGCAGGTCATATAGCAAAGGTTATAGGACCTGGAACAGGTCCTCTGTCATATTAATAGTAAAAAATATAATAAAGAAATTTACCTCAAAATCATATGCACACTACAACAGATCCTATAGGAACGGGTATATGACCTATTACAAGTCATATACCACATCATCAAACAATCAAACTGAATCAAATCATCTCCAAATTAAATGCACACTATAACATGTCCTATAGCAAAGGTTATAGGACTTGGAACAGGCCCTCTGCCACATAAATAGTCGCAAACAAAATGAAGCATGTTAACTCAGAATCATATAAACACTAGAACAGGTCTTATAGCAAGTGTTATAAGACCTGTTACAGATCATATAACACATCAACAAACACAATCAAAATGAAGCAAATCATCTCCATAACAAATGCACACTAAAAAATGTCCTATACCAATGATTATAGGACCTGGTATTAGAGATTTTGAAGAAATATTTCAATTGATTGCTATTTAATAATTGAAACCTTCAATAAAACTATTCACCAATGACAAAATAAGTTGATATATCATCAAAAACTTAAACTTCCAAATTTCTTCATAAAAATTCAAACAAAATCAATTGAAGGTTCAATAAAAAAATCACCAGATCTAGTACCTTTTCTTCTTCAGAAGTGACCGAAAATGTGACCGGCGTTGTGTTCAAGGGAGGAGGTGGTCGGCGCCATGGGTGTATGAAATTAATGGAGTTGGTCGGAGTTGATAGGAGGCCGGAAAAGATGGAGAGGGGCGGGAGGTTTGAAGACGACGATTAGGGTTTGAATTGGGGTGGGAGATTGATTGTCGTCGATGAGAGAGCGAACGAGAGGGTTTTTGAGAGTTTGAGAATGTGAGGTTACGGGGAGATTATGGGATGTAAACGCCGTCTGCTCCGTTAATGTTTGGGTTTCAATGGGATTTTCATCTCAAATGGGTTAAAATGGGTTATTAATGTGGACAATGGGGTTTAGAGTCCTTGACTCTTAAATGTGGTCCCCAAAATACTTGTGGACACAAGTGATTCACATGGGCTTAGTCAAGACTTGGCCACAAACAAATGTATAACAACAACAAAGCTTTCGTTTCAAAATTATTTGGGTTCAACTAAAATAATAAAATAGAAAATTTTTTAAATAGTACTCCCTCCGCCCTAGACCAAACCAAGGGTTCTACCTTTTGGTCCGTCCCAGATCAAGAGTTCCTTTCTATAAATGACAAGTTTTTGAATATATTTATACCCTTATTATCTTCATATATTTACAAAAAAATCATTCATTATACCCTTATAAAGTTAACATATTTACAAAAAAAAAACAATCATTAACTTACTATTTCTCCCACTCATTCTCTCTCCTATTAAAAAACCAATCATTAACTACTATTCTCTACCCCATATTACAAAAAAAATCATTCATTATACCCTTATAAAGTTAACATATTTACAAAAAAATCAATCATTAACTACTATTCCTTATCCCATATTTAACTTTTATTCATTTTTTAAAAAAAAATTTAAGAAGCGTGTCTGGGATGAAGGGAGTAAAATTTATATATTTATGCATCTGGCCACATGATGTAAAGTGAACGCAGCGGAACCAAAATAAAACACGATAATCGATTCAATCCTCGCAAAAGAAGTAAAATCGATTACAAACAAAAGGAGATATGATTAAACTTCTCGCAAAAAAATTTAATCTAATAATCAACCGAAGAAGTTTATTGGCAAAGTCAATTGATGACTTTAGGAGGAACCCAATAAAATTGCAAAACTTTTTTTTTTTAAGCAAAAAGGGCAATGCCCCCTATATTTTATTGAAAATTAAAAGGTACAAAGAGTGATGGAGGACTAAGCCAGAACCATCACAAAAAAAAGATTAAATAAGAAGAAAAATCATAAAAATAAAATAAATAAAATAAAAGGTCAATCAAATTGCCTTTTAGGAATCCAAGGCCTTTTAAGCTTGAGGTTTTTTGATTTAGCTTTTGACCCAGATTTTCCTCGTTTCCCTTTAACCTTTTGAAAGTCATCTTCTTCATCGTAATAATCTTCAAAATTATCGCAGTCAGCCATTGGAGCCCACGGATCAACATGAACTCCTCTAACTATACCCCCATAAGTGCGAGCTTCTTGATATGCCGAAGGAGAAGTCGCAGAAAGACCGCCTTCCGGTTCAGAATTGCATTTTTTCCGAATAGTAAGAGCTTCTTTTAGGTTTTTTGGGTTTATAAATTCGGGATTAAAGTATTTAGGATTTGGCATACGAGCAGAAGAGGGACGTAAATTAGGAGCTGATGAAGCTTGAATTTGTCTAACCTTTCCCCGAACGAGATTTAGTGCTTCGCTATCCAAAGCAGGAGCCGTCATAGGAATGGATGGTGAGGAAATAGCCCCATTCTGAATGGCCAAAGCCCCCAACTGCTCTCCAAGTGCAGCAGTAGCAACCAGAGTTTCATTGCCTGTATTTATATCAACAATAGCTGTTTCATCCAAGCCTACCAATTCTTCACCTTGAGTGTCAACCGTCTCATTATGGGTATCTATATCTTCACAACCATTTTCGGCTGACGGCTCGTTAGATTGAACAATTCCCCCATCGAGATCAACAACCTCAGTTTCTTGAGCAATACCATCAATTTTCGCACCACTACTAGATACGACCTTTGGAGGATTAAATACAACCTGCTTTGGAACGTAAACCTTTTCACCCTTCTCCACTTGCAAGGCTGAATTTAACTCCTTAGTTTTTGAATTAGGTTTTGAATCATTAAGAGAAGGATTGGCCTTTCGACAAACGGAAATATCATGACCCAAAATAAAGCAATGACTGCAATACATGGGCATATTATCATACTCCACAGGTTGAACAAAGCTAGGCATACAATCACCACAATCAATATGTATTTTCTCAGGGAGTCTTTTGAGAAGATCCACCTACACCAAAATCTTAGCCACACTTGGCCTAGACAATTCAGCAGTGGCATTATCAATAGACATAGGTTTTCCAAAAATGCGAGCCAAGGAGAATAAAAAAACTTTGTTAAATAGGTGGACTGGTAGACCGGGTAAACTCACCCACACAGGAACAATAGGAGAATCAGTTTGAGGTTTCCATGATGGGGTCCAAACAGAAGTACGCATAGGAAAATGATTCACATACCATACCTCTCTAGCCCAAAGGCGTTGGAAATCTTCTTCGTTCGTTAATTGAATCAACATGTGACGGGAATCAAGATGTCCCAATTTATACACCCCCTTCAAATGAAATGTAGCGAAAGAAATTCTAGCAGCCTCCATAGTTGGGCGACCATTGGAAAATTTGCCCACCAAAGTCCACGCAAAAGGACGAGCAAAAGCTGCAATTGCCTCCTTCGATAGTTTCAATGATGGGAGCCCTTTATGAATTGCAGCAGGTAACAAAGGAATATCCTGGATCGGATTGGCTTGAGAGGAGTTGAAAATGGAAGAAAATGATTTGCTAGGGTTTGGGATATGCGGCGCTGCAAGGGAATTAGGTTTAGGGTTAGGGATTTGATCAGGCAAAGGCGGCGGCGTGGTAAAGCTAGGGTTAGGGATTTCTTGAAACGCACCAAGGTGAGAGGAGGAAACAGCCATGAAAGCTTGCAACGGTGGAAAATGTGCCGGATCAGCCATATTGAAGGCTGCTGGCGGCAGCAATGATCCTAGGAAACCCTAGGGAGAATTGTTGTTGGAGCGTATTGGTAGGTGGCCTCCTTTCGTCAAAATTGCAAAACTTGCAAAAGGAATTTAATTGATAAAAAGCATAAGTGTTTTTCAATTCTATAAAGAAATATAAATACTCCTCACAAACCCTAAAAATACTTGGAAAAGGAAAAGCAAAGAATCCTAATTAAAATACGTTTAAAACAGGAAGTAAATCAACGCAATCCGTCAAAATCCGTAAAGAGCACGAGTCGTCCTTGGTGTCACGACTCGTTCCTTGCTTGGGCAGTCGTGATACGAGGCGTGAGGCACAAAACAGTTGTGCAGGTTCTCATCACGACTCGTGCTAAATAGCACTAGTCGTGCTCCTTGCTGAAGCTCATCCTGGCGTTCTGCTGCTGCTATAATTGCCTCGTCACGGAATACATCATTCTCCCCCACTTCAAAAGGATTTGTCCCCGAATCATCATCCAAATAAAGCGGCACTTCTGGAAAAAACTCAACTAAATCCGACACATTAAACGTGGGAGAAATGTTCCACCCCTCCGGCAAATCTACAACATAAGCATTGGCATTGATCTTCGACAAAATCTTGCACGGCCCGATCTTCTTGGGGTGAAGTTTGCTGTAGGTCCCTTGAGGAAAACGCTCCTTACGCAAATGAACCATAACCAAATCACCAACAGAGAACTCCTTCAAGCGACGCCTCTTGTCCGCGGCTTCCTTGTATTTCGCATTAGAATCTTCTATGTTCTTCACAACAAAAGGAGTAAAATCGATTAACAAACAAAAGGGGATATGATTAAACTTCTCGCAAAAGAATTTAATCTAATAATCAACCGAAGAAGATTATTGGCAAAGTCAATTGATGACTTTAGGAGGAACCCAATAAAATTGCAAAACTTGCAAAAGGAATTTAATTGATAAAAAGCATAAGTGTTTTTCAATTCTAAAAAGAAATATAAATACTCCTCACAAACCCTAAAAATACTTGGAAAAGGAAAAGCAAAGAATCCTATTTAAAATATGTTTAAAACAGGAAGTAAATCAACGCAATCCGTCAAAATCCGTAAAGAGCACGAGTCGTCCTTGGTGTCACGACTCGTTCCTTGCTTGGGCAGTCGTGATACGAGGCGTGCGGCACAAAACAGTCGTGCAGGTTCTCATCACGACTCGTGCTAAATAACACGAGTCGTACTCCTTGCTGAAGCTCATCCTGGCGTTCTGCTGCTGCTATAATTGCCTCGTCACGGAATACATCACCACAAACAAATGAAATATCAAAATTTAACTGAAATTATTCAAACAAACAACACTAGAAGGAAAAAAATTATATAATTGTATGCAAAAATAAATCTAACTAAGAAACACTAGAAGAAAAAAAATATTCAAAAATTTAACTGTCACCGACCATAATATATAACTTGGCTACCGTCCATTAACAGACATCTTAACTGACAACACTATTAATATAAAATAGTGAATAATAATAGGTAATTAAGGAGAATTAAAGTTTTTAACAATTAGGACATGTAATTTTTAAGTAAATAAATATTTATTTTCTTAGTTTTTCCCCAAGATTTTTATGTACATAACAAAATGTGATTTTTTTTTTTGGTAAAAAAGATTTTATTTAGGGCTATTACTTCCATCTCAAAATGAATATCCAATTTTGTTCTTATTAAAAACAAGATTTGACATTGATTTTGGGATGAAGAGAAGTTTTTGTTAGAAAATAGACATTTAATTTGGGGAAAAACATATAAAATAAATATTTATTTTGGGATAGGAGTATAAAATATACTCCCTCCATCCCGCTACAAGCTGCACATTTTCCTCATTGGGCGTCCCGTTACAAACTGCACACTTCCTAAAATGGCAAAGAATATTTACTATTCCACCCACTAATTCTATCTCCTACTTTACTACTTTATTATTATACTCACAACACCAATCAACTCACTGTTTCCTACCCCACTTTCTCTCTCCAACCTCACTTTTCATACTCACAACACTTATTCCACTAACTTTCTCCTTAATTCGCATGCAAATAGTCATACTCACAACACTTACTTCACTAACTTTCTCCTTAATTCGCGTGTAAACACTAACTGTGCGGGTTGTAGCGGGACGGAGGGAGTATACACGTTTTGAGGGGGGTCATATCTTAAAATTTGAGAGGAGGGGGTCAATTGAGAATAAATATAAGAAATACACCAAAACTTAAAGGGCCAAAATGGAATAAGGAAAAAGCAGGGGGGGGTGTCAAGTGACCCCTCTCAGCATAGTGTAGATCCGCCCTTGATCACAAGTGATTCTAGCAGTCAACAAAAATAAAAAAAAAAAAGGAAACTTAGGTCAACAATGTTAAACTTTTTACAATGTCCGGTTCTTGAGTTTTTCATATTACAGTTATGAGTTCAGCCTAAATATGTTTTTTTAACATTTCTCATCACAATAATGCTTTGATTTCTCATTTTTCCTATCTCTTGCATTGTTTTTGAACAAACTAGCTTTATTGCAAAAAGGAAACCAGTAACATAGGAAACTGTAGACAGGCAGGCACATGAACCTACAAGTGAATAGTTAGTAGTCTCTCTTATTTGTTCTTCTCAACGCTATCAACATATATTCAGCGTAGAGCGGGACAATGAATCTTTCAGAAACTGCGAATTGTAAATGGGTAATAGTCATAGATTGGGTGCTTGGAATTCATGAAAATTATCTACACATTCCAAAGCTGCGTCTTAAAAAGGACCTTTAACCCTCCAAGATGTGAACCACCTAGAAATTGGTCTGTATTTGCTTCAGTTTTATGACATTGGATCATTAAACCTTGTTCTATAACTTGGTTGTTGGACTTTTTCAGTATACCCTTATATCTGGAGATGACACTGTCTGCATTAGTGTCTTTAAGGCTATGGATAAGCCTCAGGGTCCTCTATGGTATGTACAACCTAACCTTTCCCTGTTGTTACAAGAATTCTTTTTCCACATAATTTATATGGATTTTCATGCATCACCTTTGTATATAGTAAGGTTACAACTCTCTCTCTCTCTCTCTCTCTCTCTCTCTCTCTCTATATATATATATATATATATATATATATATATATATATATATATATATATATATATATATATATACTATGATGCTCGGACTCTTTTGTTTACCTCGCCGAACCCTTGTCAACAACACTAAAATAGGAGTGTCCGACACGGGTACGGCGGGGTAAACCAAAGAGTCCAAGCATCTATATATATATATATATATATATGCTTATTAGAAGTTTTTTTTATCAGTAGTCACGAAACATCCATCCACGCTTGAACTTATGCTTTAGGGCTTGTGTCTGCAGGGTTCTTGGAGAAGGATTCATGGCAGCCTATCACACTGTATTTGATTATGGAAATATGCAAATTGGTTTTGCAGAAGCTGTCTTCCCTACTGATGAAGACTAGTGTATATAGTACTGCAGATGTTTTGTGGCCTGTAAGAGTAGGGAATAAAGAAAGTTTCCGAGGCATGAATAATTATCCGATGGTCAAATGGATTTCCTGTAAATGCGTAGTATCGTGAGATGCTATTGTATTTCCACAAGCTTTCCATTTTCTCATTATTGTATTGTAATGCTTTGTAAGAGATACATCTGAACACCTATTAGATTTTCCGCATCTCTCTCTGCAGAGATGTTGCGTTTGATGTTGGTTGCTTTCTTATTTGTGAAATAATCCTTCCTGTCTGGAAAGTCAGTTTCACTTTTTTTTTGTTATTAACTTGAGTCAACGTTTAGCAATAAATTAGATTAGTTTTAATTATTATAATGAAATTCTAATGTTATGTGAGTAAGATTTCTTTCTCAAATAGATTTCTTTCTCAAATAATTCTGTTTTAAAAATCTATTTTCCAAAATAACTCACTTTCCAAACTATTTCTCAAAATTACCACTTTTTGGGGACTCGCTACACACTGTAGCGAGTTCAACATGTTGAAATTCGCAAGTCAACACCTAAATCGCTACACCATGTAACGATTTCATTCGGTTCATGAAATCTTCAAAAATCATCAGTCCCCCTTAGCGACTTGCAGACGGTTTTACAGAAACAAAAAATAAACCTAAGTTGCAGCAGCCGCGAGAGAGAAAGAGAGAAGAAGGAGATTATTGATATTGTTATTTTCATCGAGTCAAAGCTTATCATCTTCCAAATTTCGCTATTGTAAGTTTGTAATCAAATTTTTTACTTCATTTATGTGTTGATTTTGTTTTGATTTGAGTATTTTTTTTTACTTGAAAATTAGGTTTATTCAACTCAATTGTTGGTATACCTTTTTTTGAGTTATTATATATGTTGATATTGAACTCACTTAGTGTTGTTATTGAACTCAATTTTTTGTATATTTGAACTCAATTGTTAGTATATGTGAACTCCATTTTTTATATATTTGAACCCAATAGTTGGTATATTTGAACTCCATTGTGGTATATTTGAAATTTTGGGATTTTGAACTCAATTTTTGACACAATTTTGGAGAAGTAGAAGTATTTGCTATTGATGTTACAAGGTCTCTATCTTTATATGTGTATTTATTTGATATTGAAATTGGGTTTCTTTTGTTGAAACAGATGGATAACTTCGTTGATCCTTGGCTTATCGATAACTCTGTTCTGATCGAGAATGAGAACCACAGAGCTCGTTTTATTTGGGCCGGAGTGGAGGTTGCTAGTGCGCTCTCATTTTCGTCGCGGCGCCACGTTGCTGGATAGACTAGAACCGAGGATTTTATCGATATTAGTCGAGTGTAACTTTAGTGGAGTTCATTACATAGGGAGGATTCAATACGATTATGGGTTGCTGGAGGCCTTGATCGAGAGATGGCGTCCGGAGACCCATTCATTCCACCTCCCGGTTGGTGAGATGACGATCACCCTAGAGGATATCGGCATGATTTCCGGGTTGCCGATTGATGAGGATGTTGTTACTGATGCTGACATCCCAGCACTTTTAGACTGGCGGGATGTATGTCAGCAGCTTTTAGAGGCTGTCCCATCTCCCGGAGATATGGATGGTAGTCTAAAGCTACGGTGGATTACGAGCCAATTTCCACACTTCCATGACCTAGCTGATGATTCCTCCCAGGACCTTGTTGATATGTACGTACGGGCATATATCATGCTCGCCTTGGGTTCTACGGTGATGCCTGATCGTACGAACAACAATGTTAAGTTGTGTTATCTCCCTCTGCTTCGGGAGGTTTCGAGGGTCTGGCAGTACATTTGGGGAAGTGCGTCGCTGGCTTTTCTATATCGAGAGTTGTGTATAGCGACTAACCCTCTGACGAGACAGTGCGGAGGATTTCTCAACATTCTACAGGTATGTTTATCTCATTTTAATGTTCATTATGTTGTTGGTTTTAAGTTTGATTTCAAATTATCGACATTATTTATAGTATTTGATATAGATTTTATTGATATAGATTTGGGCTTGGGAGCGGTTGCTATGTGTGCAACCTGGAATTCGTAGGCGAAACAGAGATCCGGACTTCGAGCACATGCCACTGAGATGCGGGTATACATATATCATACGTTATTTTCTCGTCATTATAGTTTTTTTTACTTTTTCTTAAAATTATTCTGTTTATGAAATTTCAGGTGGACCCATTCATCATTGTATCTCAAGGAGGTTACTGCCCATAACCTGGTTATCGTGATCAGCTGGCCAAGCTAACAAATGATCAGGTTGTGTGGCAGCCTTATAGAGATAGATATCCTCCGACCTACTGCACTCAGGGACAGGCCGTATAGATGGCGAGGGTCCCTCTTATATGCTTTGAGAGGATAGTGGTATTTAGCGGATCGTGTTATGAGGCAGTTTGGCATGCTGCAGGGGGTCCCAAAGCCGTGCGACACTCGTCTGGACTTGCATAAAGTTGATAGGCATGGAAACAATCTCGTGATTTGGAGCGATCGCCATCAACAATACATTGCACTCTGGGGACAGCGGCGACACTTTCTGGCTTGGGGGGTCCCAGGCTTTCACGATATGCATTACACCGATCCATATATGATATGGTATCGGAGCATAACGTGCATGTTTGTGCAGAACCTCATTCATATAGAGGACGCTGGATACCGATCGGTTGCCACTGACCGTGGTAAGTATTTACATTTTTCAAGTTATTATTTCTAGTTTTTTTATAAAACAAAACTTCAATTTATTAACTTATGTCTCATATTTATTTTATTTTTTTGATATAAAAACAGGTGCAGAACCTTCAACGTTTGCATGTCAACAATGAGGAGGAGGAGCATGCCAAACAAGCTGAGATGTGGAGGATTATTAGACACACGCTCACGGGAATTAGGGAGCAACAATGCCTTGAGGCTGCTGCAACACCTCCCCCACCGGTAGATCGTGTACAGGGGGTAGAACCTCGACAGGTTCGTGTTGGACGTCGTACACACCACAACCACAACCACAAATGGACTTGCATGGCGAGCCAGATGAGCCAGAGCCCAATGTCCAACCAGAGCCCGAGGTCCAGCCAGAGCCCGAGACTCAGTATGATGGACTCTTCGATTATGATTCACAGTGGGGAGCTACTCATGTGGAGGAGCACGAGGAGATGATCAGATTGGAGGTTGAGGAGGTGTAAGTACCCAAATCCAGATCGTTAAAATCCTTTAAAAGTTAATCGGAATCAGTTAACTGGCCCTTTCCAAGTTAACCGGAACCCGTTAAACTCCCCATTTCCGAGTCAACGAGACTTTCCAGGACTGCCCCATGCATCCCAAATCCAAAGCGTACTCAACACACGTTATCACACGTAAAAGTACCGCTTTCCTCGAAAAACTCAATTTTCGGGACTTTCCGGGGCCGTTCCGGACATTTTCCGAACAGTTATTTAGAAAAAAAGTCAAAATCGGGATTAACGGGACAAAAACCCTAGCCTTGGTGACTCACAGGGACACATGGCACTCATGCACAGCCTCCCCCATCACCATCAATCAAATTCAAGGGTGAAAAGACCAAAATACCCCTGAAATTGATAGTTAGGCCGTCCGGCCAGTTTTACATGAAAAACCAAAATCCTCATCAAGTTCCTTCAATTTCCAAAATACCCAAAAAACCTCCCAAATTGAATCTTAGGCCGTCCGACTTGTTTTACAAATTTACCCCTATAAATACAGAGGCTGCCATTCTGTAAAAAAGGCACAAAAATATTACATCTCCCAAAAACCCCCACGGTTCTAGCAGCCTTTACCCCCTCCCGAGCCCCGAAAATGCCTTGATTTGCGTGAAAACCACATTTTCCGATCAAACATGAGTCAAACACTTCCAAAATACCTCCTATACACTAAATTGTATCCCGTATATGCCTTCCGAGCCAAAGAGTCAATCCCTAGCCATATGTAACACTCTCTCTCTCTCTCTAAAACTCCGTTTCGCCTCGATTTACGCGTCAAACGCTATTTTCGATCCGGTCGAAACTCTCAAAATGTAGACGTAACGCTGTCTACGGGACTCGATACGTTTTAGTCCCTAATCATCTTCTCTCCCGTAAGAGAACTAATTTCGGGTTAAAACGGCGTTCCAGTCCCCTTTTTACAATTCTGTCATTTACCGTCCGGATCGTTCGATCCGTTGATTCGCTATTTACCGTCCGAACCGTTTGGTTCGTGATTGTCATTTACAAAGTTCGGATCATTTGATCCGTCGATATCCTTATTTACTTTACGCACCTTTACAAATTCGAGCCATTTGGCTCGTCGATCGCACTTTTACCGTCCGGATCGTTCGATTCCTTTGATACCTCATTTCAATACTGTCATTTACAAGTCCAAGTCATTTGTTTTTTTGATAGTATTTATTTACAAGTGTCCGAGTCACAAATGACTCGTTGATCGCATCTCATTTATTACTTTTTTTCAAAAAATTGGTAACATTATAATGCCCGGTTCAAAACCGAAAGTTCGTCATTCGAACCCGTTTTCAAAACAACTAAAACCCGACGTTTGACATTCAAACGCTCTTTTCACTAAAATCAACGTTTGTCATTCAAACTAAAGATTCAAGTTCGTCATTCGAACCCGTTTTCAAAAAAACTTAAAACCGACGTTTGACATTAAAACGCTTCTTTCACTAAAATCAACATTTGTCATTCAAACTAAAGATTCAAGTTCGTCATTCGAACCCATTTTCAAAACAACTCAAAACCCTACGTTTGACATTCAAACGCTCATTTCCGACTTAAAACCGACGTTTGACATTCAAACGCTCTTTTCACTAAAATCAATATTTTGTCATTCAAACTAAAGATTCAAATTCGTCATTCGAACCCGTGTTCAAAACAACTCAAAACCCGACGTTTGACATTCAAATGCTCATTTCCGACTTAAAACCAACGTTTGACATTCAAACGCTCTTTTACCAAAATCAACGTTTGTCATTCAAACTAAAGATTTAAGTTCGTCATTCGAACCCCTTTTTCTAACTCAAAACTGACATTTGTCATTCAAATGCTCGTTTTACCACAAATCAACGTTTTCACTCAAACCAAGATTAAAGCTTGTCATTCAAGCCCCTATTCAAAATGCAACACACACACACACATGCACACTTTTCGAGAAAGGTAAAAAGACTCGTCATACGAGGCATTTTGGGTGATATTAATATACTCTTCCTGAAACGTAACGTGACCTCCGAACCTAACAATCTGTGGTCCAAAAAAGCCTTTTCCAAGTTTTGCTACCAATCAAAACGTCCCCTTTTTCAAAGCCTTTTCCAAGTTTTGGCTACCAATCAAAACGACCTCCTTTTCAAACCAGCCTTTTTCAAAGTGTAGGCTCATAATACAAAACGGTGTGGCGACTCCTTCATCTCCCTTCCAGCGAGGTCCAAAGTTTGCGAAAGCCGCTCGCCGCGTCCCCGCGCACGATCCGGGTAATTTCAATTGGCGACTCCACTGGGGATCGAACATGTTTTTTCAAAAACTCCTTCGTTTTAAAAACATTCTGTGGGTCAAACTTTCGTTTACCCTTCCTCGTTTTTGTGTGCGTGTGTTTCTCAAAGCATCAGACTGTTTTAAAAAAAAAAGTGTTGCATTTTCATCTCGTTCAAAATCATAACATGTTCGTGCGTTTTCGTTCATATTTGATTTTTGTGTTATATTCTGAACTGCGCTTGAATTCTTTAAAACGCATTCTGAAAATCTCTATTTTACTCAGAAATAAGAATTTAGTGACCGCACACTACTTGCACTGCTGCCTCGGTACACCGCACGCTACGCGCACTTGCTGCCTCGGTATACTGCACACTACAACCCTCATCCCGGGGTTGGTGACAGTTCAGTTGCAGCTTGATTGGTCTGCCATACACCTTTCGAGCGCACACGGGGTCATCCCAAACAGTCCATCCTAGCCATGCACTCTATGTGTCACACTTCGTCTAAGACCTTGGTTGGTTTTTGGCATAGTTCGTATCATAAAGCCTAAGTGTATGCTTTTACGCCGATCTCCCTCACAAGTCAAACTTAAAAGTTGAGATCGAAGATCGTTCCCGACACGAAGTCTCAGCTTTCAGCCTTGACTTTGACGCAGAGCCGCGCTAAAAACATACCCGAAGGTTCAATGTTACGTCGTGTCATCAAACCCTCAACGTATGCACCATGCCAGCCACAACTTGGCCAACGCCAAAAGCTAAGGCCCCTCGCGCAAGCGAGTCAAGAGAGGTCATGCCGAAATTTCGGCACTATTTCTGCCTTAACAAAAGGATGTTGACTTCGACCGTGACCCGCATGTCACATACGTTGAAAGTTTACATGACCAGCTAGCCTTAAGTTTAATTTTTCCTTTGTCGATGGAACTCACTTGCCTTATAGGACCCTCGCTCGGGATTGTCCGTCCCGGGAAGACGATTTACAGGTGAAAAACGAGGGGCTTAAAAACGTAGTGCCGAGATCCACGGATTCAAGCCCTTCGTTAGTTGAGAAAAAGAAGATGCAATCTTTTCCAACCAATTAGGACTCTGAGAAAATGCGTTTTAAGTAAACATTAAGCGGTAACTGCCCCTGAGCCAAATACCCATTTCGAAACCTAAACCCTACCTTTCGTTCCTCGCAAAGAATGAGAGTGGTTCGAGAATTTCGGTCGGCGCCTTGTCGAATTACGATTCTGGCCGCATCGTACAGCTTCTTCGATTCCCTCAGTTCCTTCAGCTAGACTCTCCGACATGTCAGAATCACCGAGAAATCGTGACGAGAATGGAACCCCGCCACCGGTAACATATATGACACTGGAAGAAGCCATCTGGGCCTGTGAGGTTCACAAGAGACAGAAAGAGAATCAACAGAATTTCGTGGTACAGCTTCTGAATGAACGGGGTATAGCAGCTATCCCCCAACCAGATGGTACTTTCATTCTAATCGAGGACAACGATCCTCCCCAATCAGCTTCTCAAACCTTCAACCAGGTTCCTCCCCCGCCAAACTACGGGATTCCTTCAAACCAAGGAAACAGCCGACCGAGGCTTCATATTGCCACCTCTCAAGGCACCCCCATCATATACGGCCAAGCCAGTTCTACCCCCATCACTCAATATAACCAGCGCAGCGCTGGGCCATCTCGAACATATATCAATATCCTCCAGTATCCTCACGGGTTCAACCTGTTGCCTATACACGAACCCCAAAACACCGGGGATAAACCACAATACAATCCAGAAAAGGCCCTCATATATCCACATATATCAAGCCTCCCACCTCCATTTACTGCCTCTCATATAGCAGCACCCGGTCCCGAGCCTCAAATCCACCACTAGACCCAGCTCTGGCATGGATGGTCGAACAAATGAAAGACCCGAAAGCCAGCATGGGCAGCTCAAAGCAAGAAACGCTCAGATCCACAGATTCGGGAATGGTCACACCTCTCTCTGCCAAGTTCAGAATGCCAGAAATGGACCAGTTCGACGGAACTGAATGCCCACAAACGCATGTTGACACATACGTTCTCGCCATGAGAGCAAAAGGAGCAACCCTCCAGCAAATGGCCGACCATTTCCAGCACACTCTCAAGAGTTCAGCATTACGGTGGTTCCTAAGGGTCAAGCCCGCAGATCGACATACCTGGGATCAGATCAGCAACATCTTCCTGGAGCGGTACCGATCCAACCTAGAGTGGGAGACAAGTCGTGAAGACTTGATCACCACCGAGCAGAAAGCAGACGAAAGCGTTGGAGAATTTTACAAAAGGTGGAGTTGGAAACTCTCCGAAATCATGGAGCCATTCTCCAAAGACGAACAAATGCGGATCTTCAAGTCCTGCTTGAGGTCGTCCATCATAACACTTATCAGCCATCACTTCTTCCCGGATCTCCAAGCCATGGTCAATGCAGGCTCACAGTTCGAGAAGGACCTCAAAGAAAAATTGGCTACAGTGTCGTCTTACATATACAGATCAACAACAACATTCAATCCTGCACCGGCCCCCATTAAAGGGAAAGATACTTCTGTCAACTACATCCATCAGGGACAACAGTCAAGCAACAGAAACCTAGCCCTGCAAAGCAACGACTCTCCCAAGAAGCAGCCTTCCATACACTTCGACAAGCTGGATATGCCTCTGAGTAAAATGCTGGAAGGACTAATCAAAGAAGGCCTCCTCAAGCCTATTGAAAATTACAAACCAAGGAATCCTACAGCCAATGCCGACAAAAGCAAGTACTGCACCTTCCACCAATATCATGGGCATACAACTGACAACTGCCTGGGGTTACGGTATGAGATCCAAAATCTGATAGAAGAAGGAAAGTTGGAGCATCCGCGTGGACCTAATACAGTTGGAAACCCTTTTCCAAACAACAGTGTGAACTCTATCGAGTGGGTGCCAAAGAAGATTGCTGCAGAGCCAGTTCTTCCGCCTCTTCCAGCCAAGTCCTCATCAGATGTCCACATCTGGTACGATGTATGTGACTGCTCCGAATGCCTTGAATACGAGTTCTAAGACATGATCAGGGGCGATTCTCCCAGAAAGCAGAAGAAACAGTCTTCTCAGCAGAAATTGAAAGAAAGATATGAAGTCGGAGACACCAGCGTGGGTACACTCGGAGAGCCATCCGGGAAGTTCGATTACTATGTACTCTACTCCAGCAAGTCCTCCCTTCCTTCAAGCAGCACAGCTTCAGAAAATATTGGGGTGGGAAAGCCGAAATATCCTACTGACACCAAAGCTCAAGCCTCAGGACACCGGAATATCTCAAATCTTGGGAACCTTACTGCCAGCCAGAAGCCTAATCCCCTGCAGGATCAGCCAAGGTTCAACTTGCCCAACTTCAGAGCACGGGCCGGCAAAGGAAAGTCAAAGTCAACTTGGCACTCGTACTTAATCAACGTGCTGACCAAGGGCGGCCACCGCCACAAGCAGCCTCGACACAATCCCGAGGCACCATAAAAAACTTTGCCTCTCAAGAGGAAGACAGGAAATGGATGGCTCGATGACTCTCCCTCTCCAGAAAGAGATAAGATCTACAATTCCAGACTGTATGGCAGCATGCTCACCTTCTGTGATGAAGACCTACCAAAAGGGACCTCGGGACATAATGAAGCTCTGCACATCACTGTTCGGCTCAACACTATCTCTCTCCCTGGAGTCCTGGTAGCCAACGGATCAGCAGTCAATGTCCTTCCCCTCAGTATGATGCGAGCTTTACGCATCGATGAAGGTCATATGACCCCATCTGCCAGAACTATCAAAGCATACGACAGCACGTCTCGTCCCATCCTGGGAACGGTGACTCTGAAGCTCTGGTTCGAAACCCAAATGGTGCCAGTAAAGTTCCACGTGATGGACATTCCGACCGAATTTATAGCTCTGCTGGGATGCCCATGGCTACACCACATGAAGGCCATAGCCTCCACTCTCCATCAGTGTGTCAATTTCATAAACCGACAAGGAGATCTCGAGGTCATCAAAGGAGACAGTTTCCTCATAGGCAACGAAGCCGAAATGCCAACTAATCATGCCCGCAGCCATGCACCAGGGCTACCTCCTGCAAACCGATAAAAGGACAACCGGGGCAAATCTCATCAGAATCCCTCAGAGTCCGGAGGTGCTAACTACGTCAACGCCCTCGAGCAGGAAGATCCTGAAGCAGTCAGATTCATCAAGTTCAATTGCCGTTTCTGAGACATGGATCCAAAATGGAAAGAAACCTTGGACACCGCAATGGTACAGGGACACAAACCCCCTATCTCTGATCGAAGGTTCGTCAGCATCCTTCGAGCAAACTCTCTGGCCACACCAGACGAAGAAATCTTCACAATAAAGGTCAACAGGCACCGGCACACTCGTGAAGAATGTATGGCAGTCGTGTGGGATGTTTTACGCACGAAATTTCCAACCGAGCCCCTCTGCTCAAGTAGAGGACATGAAGTTTTTCTAGCAGCGCTAGCTGCACAATGGGACACAAGATGTCCTTTGATCTGGGTTGAACCGTCAGACGGCAACGAATCAGAACTCTCTGGAGTAGAAGACGCGGCAGATCCGCAGGAAGATCCTTACATACATATGCTCAGATTCAGGGATGACACCAGTTCTGACAAGATCACCTACGATAAAGGATCAAATACCATGGAAATCGTCAAACTTAATGTCCAGTACAGATAGTTATCCGGCGAGTGGAGGCAAATGGTCGACATGAGAAAGAATCCTTCTGATCATGTAACCGACGACGACTTCATCACCATCATCTTCTCCAGATATCCCGACGAGACCAAGGATCCAGTCCTTATTGTCAGATTCTGCAATGCAAAAGTTACCCTCAACGATTTCCTAATCATGGTAAACGAGGTCCTGGTCAAGAGAGCTCAAGGCTCATCATCATTTCCAGTTATCAGCCCCAGTGGCAACTGGCCCATACCGTCAGTCAAGCTCATAGCCAAGAGCGCCGCCAGGGCCGAAGGCATCGATAAAGGAGATGAAACTCCTCATCTTGCTACAAGTCAAATCAGCCTCGGGAATGCCTCCAGTAGCCACCCTGAGAACATCTATGAAAGTCCTCCCAGCGAGACAGATCAAGCTTCCGATGAAAGGAACGATCACCTCAGCATCAACATGCTCAAGTTCAACCCTGTTCCTAGCCATCACGGCCACGGATTCAGACATCCCGCCAGCAAGCTGCTAGCTCTGATAGACTTGGCCCTCGAACGAGATCACGAGACCATCAACATCGCAGAATTCAACACCCCCGTCGGTTTGATCAAACAGATTTTGGCAAACTTCTTGGTGACCGAGATCAAAGAAGGCCGCATGGAATGTCCAAGCACGACTTCGTTCGTCAATATAATCCAAGTGTTTCCGCCATTCGGAGATTTGGATGTGATAACAGTTCCAGACACCAGTCAGACAGCGCGCACCTACGGAGACTGCTTAACTCTTGCAAGAAAAGCCCTCCTGGAGCTAGCCGCGCAAGAAAATCACCTCAGGGACAAAAATAAAGCTCAGAAGACTCACAGGGACCAAGCCTTTAAAGCATCACAAGCAGCTTTGGACAGAAAACTAGAGGCCACTCTAGACCAATTCAATCTCAAAGGTTTTGCCCACGGCAACTTCCTGGATTACCATCTTTTCTCAATAAACCCCCTCTGGCAAGGGAGGGCGGTCAACGGTCCAAACGACCTAGGAGATGGAATGGCACAACACAAGGAGTACATAGCCCAACAGCAGGAGGAATACAAGCGCTTATCTCCCCGAGAGAAGCAAATCCTTTGTGAAAGCAATGACGAAGATGATGAAGTTATTCTCTTCCAAGCCGATCATGAAGTCAACAAAACCAGAAACCTAAGGGTCCTGGGAGGATGGGAGCGGATCATTTCCGTTCTCAAATTAAAAGGCCAACTGAAAGAGGAAGGTATATTCAAAAAGAAGAGAAAGATGGAAATACATCTCCAACAACTGCTCAGGGAGATTCCACAGACTACAGCATTCGTTTACAGAAACGATCAACTGGGACAAAAGCCCGTCACATGGGCAGACGTTCGGTAAGCCGTGTACTCACCTTCCGACATACCCGCCACTCAATTAAAGCAGCAGAGAAAGCTCTCCCCAATGGAAGTTTATCTAGACTGCCGCATATGGTTCAAAGAAGCGTTGGCTATTCTCACATGGGAAGAAACGCAAGCGCTAGCTCTCGATGAAGGCTCTACTGCAAGAGAGCCGATCTGGGCTAAAAGCGGAGGAAAGTTAGCAAACCATGACTACTGCTTATCTCAACTCTAGAATGCCATGAGCCTGCTCAGCAAGAAGGAGAAAAATGCAGTATACCGTGAAGAGATCAGAGAGACAGTTCGCCTAAACTAAGAACTCACTAGCCTCCCCCGGAGGGTCAGCAAGACACAGTTCAGTCCTGGCAACCACTGCTGCGCACTGACATTCGAACAACTGCGGTGAACCATAGGCTCCCTCCCTGAAGAGGCACCTAAACCAGTATCTTGGGACAGAATTCGGAAAGCTGCCGAAGCCTCCGGGAAGACATCTACAGTCAACGAATTGAGAGAGGACATATGGTCCTGTGCTTCGAAAAATCATCCCCTGACTATGGCTCAACTCAAAGCAACCTGTTTAAAGGGGACCAAGCCTGACATCAACGTTCTGACCCGATCTGGTCAAATCCATGTGCTACCGCCCAAGGCCACCAAAAATCCAACAGAGCCAGAACCGCAACTCGGTCTGCCCGTAGAAACAAGTTCCGGAAAGGAGGACCCGATCCTCACTCAGATCAAGCAGACCCAGGCGAACATTTCCCCGTGGTCTCTGCTCACGTCTTCATACCCTCACAAGCTCAAGCTAGAGGAAAGTTTGGCCCGTACCATGGTCCCCGTGGACGCAACTCCAGAAGAAGTAATTCAGATGATCGGCAACATCCACTATGGAAACATCATCACCTTCGCAAACTTGGACCTGCCAAAATTTGGGGCTAATTACAATGAGCCGCTCTACATCACAGTTCAGTGGACGAGCGTCGCATTCCCCGTGTACTGGTAGATGGAGGTTCCGGAATGAATGTCTTGCCCGCCAGATGATAGATGTGCTTGACATCAAGCCCACAGATTTGAAGCCTTCAGTCCACACTATCAAGGCTTATGACTCTACTTCCCGCACAGTTCTCGGGGTTGCTACTTCAAACATCTGGTTCGGCAAACGGATGATCCCTATCGAATTTCAAGTGTTGGACATTCCTATCACTTTCACAGCCATCCTGGGACGATCCTGGTTGCACCAAATGAACGTAGTGGCATCCGCCCATCACCAATGTATCAAATTCATGCAAGGCAACGAGCTGACAACAGTCTACGGCGACAGTGTCACCACCGAAGGGACCTGCACCAACGACATTCCAGTGTTAAAAATCAAGCATGAAGATGATATGGCATTAACTGGATTCACCTGGGAGACTTTCAAGATCCAAATATGCAGCGTGGACCTTCCACTATTCTGGGACAAAATCCCTCCTGCCATGAAGATGATGAAACTCATGAACTTCCTCCCGGGACTAGGGCTCGGCAAAAGGTTACAAGGCCAACACCAGGTCATCGAAGTCAAGGACCACACTACAGTCCAGGGGCTCGGTTATGTGCCAACACCAGCTGACATCAGGGAAAGCAAAAGGCTCGCCAGCACCAAAGCAGCAGCCCGCAAAAGGGGAACCTCCTACGGCACACCCAACCTCCGACCTTACAGCTTCGACCTTGCCCGCTACTTCGTCAAAGGAACCAACAGCAAAACTGAGGGAACCAACAGCAGAACTGGGGGAACCAACGGCAGAACTGAGGGAACCAACAGTAAAACTGGGGGAACCAACAGCAGAACTAAGGGAACCGATAGCGGGACCGACAGCGAAACTGATGAAGATGAGAAAGGAACAAGAAAAGTCAGTACAAAGACTACAGAAAGGATGGGAAAGCTGGCACAGGACCTCAAGCGTTTCATAGGACTCAAGGCTAATCCAATAAGGGGAGCATTCCTCGACATCACTGCTCTACCTGGACCAATTGCCTCCACAGTTCAGCATGAGTACTAATTCAAAGGGATCCCAGACATAGAAGAGCAGCTCGAGACACTTTTCATGGGAAACAGACTATTCGGGTCAGCCTCCAAGGCCACATTCAAAATAGTAACTCCAAAGTAGAAGGAACCAGAATTCGTGGAAGATGCTCTCAGTGGACCCGCTCTACAGAACCTTTTCGAAGAAGTCATGGAGGTGCCAAACTGTAAGTACCCAAATCTGGCTCATGCCTTCCGGTTAATTTTCCCGGCAATTCCGGTAATTTTTCCGGTAATTCCCCGGATTTTCCTAAAGTTCCGGAACAATTCCGGAACTGTTCCAAGCCTTTTAAGGGCTGAAGGGAATGCTTGGTAATTAAGAAACACGTTTTTCTTAATCCCAAAACCCTTCTAGAAGGCTGCCACCTTGCACGTTTCTAGAAGAAGCCAGATCTGGCTACTTATGTCGTGCGACATAACCAGCCAGAGAAACCTTCTAGAAACCTGCCACCTTGCATGTTTCTAGAAGGAACTGCATGTGGCTACTTATGTCGTGCGACATAACCAGCCAGAGAGAGTTCTAGAACCATGCCACCTTGCATGTTTCTAGAAGGAAAACGGTTATGGCTTATCATGTCGTGCGACATAACAAGCCCATGCAGTGTACTCCTATAAATAGAGGCCTTCACCTCTCATTTTAAGACACCTCCTCCACCCCTCAGTCCCCCTCTATAGGGAATACGTCCAGAAATCCTTCTCTTTCCTCACATACCCTCCAAATCACCCCAATCCTCCTAAATCAATTCTACACACACTTCCCACACACACACTTCTCACATACATCAAGAAATCAAGGAGTTCCCAAGGATCCAAGGCTCGAACTCGCCTCCTGAGGAGGACGCTAGAAAGGCTCCTATATCTAACTTGATATAGGAGTTGTGGATCTTCAAGGGTAACGAGTTTCTACCCCTTTTCCACTCTCTATTTTCCTTTGAATATGAAATCTACGTGTTACATGCATTGATAATGTAGTATTCTGATTAAAGTTGCATACTTTATTGTTATTACCCAGATCCACATTTTATTTCATTACATTTCATATAAAATCTCCGTTTTGACTTGGTTTTGCATGAACACTCAAGATGAGTGTGGATCCCTCATATCCACACCCTCTTGAAGTGTTCATTATTGATAAACATGCTCTCTGAGATTTGTTTGTGAAGTAACTTGACCATTTTGGTGCCTTGTTACCTCTGCAAATCTCAGTTGTAAAGCCTCTGCAAAATGGCTAGTTATGTCACGCGACATAGGCAGCCTATGTCACGCGACATAAGTAGCCAGTTTACAGAAGCTTCACAGTTTCAAGCTGTAATCTGATGTTAATCCCCATAATGCTATAATCTGATGTATATCTGCAATTTAGATAACATCTATGTACATAATGTGTCATCTTTTCATTAAAATACCATTTTCATACATAAAGATGCATCCTTTGCACTTAAATCTCATTTTCATGCATAAAAATCATCCTTTTTGCATTTAAAATCCCTTTTCACATTAAAGATGCACTCTTTGCACCCAAAGACTCATTTTCATACTCAAAATGCATACTTTGCATTAAAAAATCATTCTTTGCCATTTTCATGCATCATTTGTGCATTAAATGCTATTTTCCAACATAAAAATGCATTCTTTGCATAAAAAATCTTTTCTTTGCACAAAAGGCATCTCTTGCAACTAAAAGACATGTTTTACACTCTAAAAATGCCATCTTTTCACTAAAGTGTCATTTTTACATGCATTTCCCCATTCCCCCATTAACAACCTAGGAATGGACCGGTGTAAATTTCTTATCTTTACATTGTTCCTTCCATTAAAGGTTTCATGATTTCTTTAGAAAGGGACAACCTTGAACCCTATATCTCCAATTATCGCTTAAGAAAGAGTATGAAGCATCTATACGAGCTCAACCGTCTTAAAGCGTAGGATTGATGGGCTAAGGACCTTCCTTTTCTAAAGAACCTTATCTTTGACCAAAAAGAGAGACATTCTCTCGATCACGCAAGTCCCGAGGGTCCCGAGGTTAAAATGCGATGATCACAAGTCATAAGATGAGGACGGGATCATAATCCCGAATACATAAAATCCAAGAAATCCCGAGCGACAACCAATAAATGGTTTGTACGTCCGGAAGACAATTTGGGACATTCCTCCTTATTTTCAAACACATGCACACAAGAAAGCACGCAAGCAAGCACGATTAATGAAATCATGGGAGACTTGCTCCGGCAAGGCACCTTGGGTGAACGCCAAACGTTCTTCCCAAGGGGTAACTTAACCTCCGAACCCATAAAACCTTTTTTCAAAGTTTTGAGGTAATCAAAATGGCGTGGCGACTCCGTTTTTCAATTAAACCGGATGTCTTCAAACTCGCGTGAATCCAACAAAAACAAAATTTGGGCACACATTCACAGTTTGGCGACTCCGCTGGGGAATCATCCCAAAGGAGAAAAGCTTTTATTTTCAAAACAAAAATCGATACTCGGTATATAGGTGGAAACCACTTACCCTTCCTGTACACTCCCTGATGTGGGAGTTGGGATAACCGGTGGTTTAACAATCCACGTACCAGTATCCCTTTTCAAAAAACAATTTTGAAAAAAAAAAATTAGAAGAAAGCTTTTTCCTATCACGCGGGTTAGACTCCCATCGCCAATTTCATTAATCGTGCTTGCTTTCTTTACCATGCATTGCATCATTTGCATCTTGGAATCAGCATACTTTGAAACGGGAAACAAACCGAAAAATAGCAAAAGGAGTGGAACCCGGAAAATTGATCCATGCGCCGTACGGCTCAATCCTCCTTGGATTCCGACCGGGCGACCTCGTGACAATTCCACCAGGAAAAATCATGGTTAATCTGGCAGCCCTAGCACTTGGGGCTACTCACCTCCATGACCGACTGGGCTCCTTAAAATTTACGTGCTTATGTGTTGCATTCTTCCCCGTCCCGAAAATCATTCCTTTAAAACACATTTATGAAAATCTCGTTTTAACTCAAAAAGGAACATTTTTAGGAGACCGCACACTACGCGCACCCGATATATCATGTACACTTTTGCACGCACGTCCTTCAAACTCGAGGGTGGTTCCACTAGCCACGGACAGCCCTTACGATGCTCCGGGCGCGCACGGAATCATCCCAACCTCCCCATGGCAGCCGGTGTCGACCAATGCACACCCGTGTCACACGTTTCAAAACCGTGACTTTTGGTTGGTTTTTGGTCTAGTCCGTGTCATATAGCCCAGCTTGCATACCCTCGTAAAGGTCAAACCTTAGTTCATAACGGAAGAAGAACTCGCCAAAATTCCGACAAGGAAAAATTGGCGAGATCTCGACTCCGACATTGACTATTGACCTTGACCCGCACGGAATGCGTAAGAGTCAAGACCGAGTCTTTGCCAACAAATCAAAAGATCTTTCGCTCAAGCGAAGCTCGCCAAAATTCCGACAAGGAAAAATTGGCAAGATCTTGACCCGGCATTGACTTCGATTCGACTCACGCCCGCGTATGCAACAAAGTTCAATGTGACACCGTGTCATCCGGCTCGCCGCCCGACCCATGCCTATTATTTTCTGACATTATCGAAAGTCAAAACGTCATTTCGCTCAAGCGAAACTCCGCCAAAACTCGTTAAGGCAGGAGACGAGACTTTCTCGGTATTGCCTTGACCATAATCCGCATCGCTCGTGCGTTGAAAGGTCCTATGACCCGCTAGACCCGTTAGGAGCGTTCTTACTCTCGGTCGGTGGGATCCGCGTGCCCTATAGGACCCTCGCCCGGGCCGTCCCACCCCGGGAGGTCGAAATACAGGTGGAATACGAGGGGCTTATAGACGTAGTGACGGAACCCACCGATCCAGATCTAGAGTAGTTGCGAAAAGAAGGGCAAACCCCTTTTCCAACCAAATAGAAATAAATAAAAGACATTGTTTTAAGTAAACTTGAACAATTAATGTAATCATAATTGCATGGTCCCGTCTCTCGAAATCCCTAATCGAGACCTCCTCGGTCCGATTTCCTATCCCGACCTTTCATGGTCAAACCCCTAATCGAGACCTCCTCGGTCCGATTTCCTATCCCGACCTTTCATGGTCAAATCCCTAATCGAGACCTCCTCGGTCCGATTTCCTATTTTCCTATCCCGACCTTTCATGGTCAAATCCCTAATCGAGACCTTTTCGGTCCGATCTCCGATTTTCGATCTTGGCCTTTCAAGGTCCAATCTTTTCCAATCAATTAGGATTAGGAGAAAATGAGTTAAGCGATAAGTGCATGTTACTTAAGCTTTCAAATTAAACACTTGCCCCCGAGTCTAAACCTCACCCATCTCCGAGTCTAAACCTTGCTTACCCCGAGTCTAAACCTCACCCATCTCCGAGTCTAAACCTTGCTTACCCCGAGTCTAAACCTCACCCATCTCCGAGTCTAAACCTTGCTTACCCCGAGTCTAAACCTTATCCACCTTCGAGTCTAAACCTCACCCATCTCTAAACCTTGCTTACCCCGAGTCTAAATCTTGCCTACCCCTAGTCTAAACCTTACCTATCCCTTTCCCGCAGCGAGAAAGAAGTGGACGAGAATACCGGGTCAAGAACTTGTTAGCGCAAAATTCTCGTACGTTCGCTGTAATCCTCGCTTGTCAGCCGTAGAGTCGAATGGCCGATTTGGATGTAAAACAAGCAGTGGTTTGGGTAATCGATGACTAGGGAAGAAGAGCTAGCCTTAGCCCCGGAAAAGAGTCATAAGGTCCATGAGGAACAAAGAAGCCATGATCATTGATGCGCTCCGTAGCCATGTGGTTCGTATAGTGGTCAAAGCCAATGGTTCCTCGGTAGAAGATGAAACTCCGATGCAGCAATTTCAGCTCCTCTATCCTATAACCAATGCCCTCCTCCATCCACATATGATCCCTTGCCAAGGACTACCCCTTTGCAGCCCTTTCCAATGTCCCAAGCCATCGTGGTCCCGATGACCTCACCTCCTCGTATAAGACCCGGCTTTGTTCACCACCAACAGAGAGCAAATGCTACAGCTACCCCGATTTCTCACCCCAACAAAGTTCAGTCATCATCTTGGAATGGGTCAGCTTACCGCTTCACGCCCCTGGTCAAGTTTAGGTCATCATCTTGGAATGGGTCCGCTTGCAGCCTTCCCAAGCCCGACAGCTTGACATGACCCCGCAAACCAATTTGGACTGGGCCGCTCCTCGTGCTCCAAGCTCTACCCCTCTCCTCCGCTTAGGAAGTCGACAAGGTCAAATGCTCCTCATCCACTCGCACTCACTGTTACGCAAGTTGCTTCGCTCACCAAGTACAAGATACACATTGTTCTTCCAGTCACGTCCCTCGGTGTGGTCAAGACACGTTCGGCCCTACTTTTATGGTGCCTCGAACCTCATGTCTTCAGCAGTCATTTGGATCGCCGCGCGCACTCCCTCGGTATTCAACTATTACGAGCCATATATCCCCGTCTTCGACACTGCCGACCCTATGAGGCCCCTTATGAAGTCTCACCACTCGATCCTTTGGTTCGTATTCCTATGCTTCAAGTTTGACTTACAAGGAAGGTTACGGTCACGGTCACGCTTTGAATGCTCAGACTGTCATCTCTCCCACTGTGGTACTTCCTACCGTGGTTTCATTTGCCGATGCCAATCTTGTGGCGGGGTCGTGTGGTCCTAATGCTCCTATTGACTCGTTCAAGGAATATTGGTATAGCCAATTAAGAAAATACAGGAAAAGCCTAGCAGCGAAAGTATCGACAATCGCTCGACTCAAGCCATCTCACCCTACCAATCTCGTGCATCTGACACAAAGGAGTCGAATCTTGACGCTTACATTGATGATTACATAAAAAGGGTTCGTGCACGGGGAAGCACTTCGGTTTGAAAATGTCTCGCCGCTATAGACCTTACCCTTCCAACACGGCCGCAACATCCGGTAAAGGAAAGAAGGCATTGTGTACAATGGACGACATCAAGAAGGTACCAATAAATAGTGGTCCTTCGAGACAACGAGAACATTTTGATGATTTTGGGATACCCATGGGCTTAATCTTCAAGGCTTTAGTAAAGCTAGGCCTCCTGGAGCCCCTTAGAGACTACCATCCAAAGAGCTCAAATACACTCCTCGACATGAATGAGCATTGCACCTTCCATAGTCATTATGGCCACACAACCGACAACTGTATAGCCTTGAAGAGAGCGGTCCAAGGGTTAATCGAAGCAGTAAGCTTGAGCGGCCCAATGGACCAAAACCGACGTACTGCTCGTAATGGTGACCAAGTCAATGACCAAAGTTCGGATCAAAGAGCATCAAGAATTTACTTCCAATGCCGAAGGGTAGAAATGTAGTCCAACCCGCGAAGAGTAGCTAGACTAGGGTCTACCTATCCTTAAGTATAAAAAAAAAAAAAAAAAAAAAGAAGGAAAAAGAAAATAGTCTCTCGCCTCAACTTTCGTAGGTTCTAGTACTTTTCTCTTTCAATCAAGTCCTCTACGGACATTGTATTTAATCTTCAATTTTCTATAAAAGAGTCTTCTTCTTTTCTTGCTAGACTTAAGACATTATTTGCACACCTACATTACATTTAATGAAATGGTTTTATTTTATATGATCACTTGCATTGCTCAACGAACAATCTCTCGAAATAATTCACGTTCCGATTAATCGTTGTGAGAAAGTCAACTAATGCCATCAAGCCATACACTTTCCTCACCCCACAAAAGGCCTTCATCAAAGCCATACACTTTCCCGAACCATGTCCTCCCCATCACCTTGACCAAGTCAACGACGGCGGCAACATCAAGGGACAACAAAAGGCCACTCAGCTTCGAATGATTGACCCCATGTCAACAAAGAACCTAAGAGCTTGCCAAGAATGTCTGCCAGGGGCTCGCCTTGGTCCTCATGTGCTCAAAAAAAAAAAAAAAAAAATGTAGTGCAAAAAGAGTAATACCTACTAGGCCGAATATCCCAAAAAAGGGCAGCCTAGGCAAAACAAAGGGTTGCACATATATAAAAAAAAAAGAAAAGGAAAAATCTTAGTGCAAAATAGTAATACCTAGCTAGACTGAAAATCCCAAAAGGCAGTCTAGGCAAAAAACAGGGTTGCACATAAAAAAATGAGGCCAAGGACCCAGCGTCACTAATCAAAAGCTTAACGGACAGGCAAGACCCAAAGCTCAGAAAATGAAAGTTGTCGATAACAACGGGACGGTCGAAGCAAAGCCATAGCCTGTAGGCACGTGCAAATCCTTTCTTCCCCAATGAAAGAGGAAGCAATCAGAAGCAGCCGTCCAAGAATGACTTGGTCAAGGAATCATCCCGAGGCCCAAGCCTCACCATCCAATCTTTTCATCCGAGCCTTTTCACTAAAGGAACCACAAATCCCAAAGCCCAAACACAGTCCGGCCAAGGCCGAACTACGGCGACCTGAGCTTCTCACAACGAGGGGAACGTAGGCAACCAGCAATGGTCCGGTCATAAGCACAGTCAAATCCCAGAAAATCCGGTCTCATCGGATAACCTCTCCCATAAGCATATTCAAATCCCAGAGAATTCGGTCTCATCAAATGACCTCTCCCATAGACACAGTCAGATTCCAGAAAACCCGGTCTCATCAATGACCTCCCTATACACAAACTTTTCTTTCACACCAGCCAACCTTGATCCACGACATTGGTTGACTTTCTCCTCATGATTAATAAGAATGTTTTTTTTCGTATCGATACTAGTGGTTGAATAACCCGAACATCAATAAAGGGTTTTAAGCAATCTTGTGATCATTGTAAATAAAACAAGTTTTCAGATGTCTTGACAAGTCTTCTCTTTCTACATCTTAGGAAAAATAGTGCTAAACACTGATTTTCTCGTCGCCAGGGCTTCCATACACTTTTACCAACCTTTCTACGCTTATACTCGCTCAAAAGAGTCAAACCCAAAGCGAGTTTTTGTGCCTACATCGAATAAGGCCATCAAAATAACACAAGATCGGAATTTATTCCCACCTTTCGAAAAGATATGCCCCAGCATGTATACATTTCTAAAATCTTTTCTTTCACATCTTTTTAAGGTTGACTGATTGACTAAAAAAAAAAAAAAAAAAAAAGGAAGGATAGGTTTTCCCTCTTACGCTACAATTCGCATTAGGGTCGCCTTGGAACTCTTCAAAGTTGGGTCTTTGCCAAGTCATTCCTTTAAACTGGGGGCTTCTTTAGCCTTTTCCGGGGTTCGCATCGAGTTCTTCACTAGGTCCCTAGATGGATTCAGTCTCTTGGTCGATTAACCCTGGGATCACGTTCGCAGTACCAATTAGATTGGGATTTTTGCTAGGTCACCGTGACCGGGCTTCACCAAGTCACTTCGCCTACTCAGTTCATTCAACCGGAGCTTTGCCAAATGAAAGGATCTTTCCTTGCTTTAGTAAGACATGGGGCTTTGCAGAAAGTTTTTTCCTCAGACCGGGGCTCCGATAAGTCACATTCATCCCTAGAAGAGAGGTTTGGTCACTTCAACATCTGCTTTGGTTATAAAAGCCTGTCAGCAACAGCTTCAAGCGCCAGAGTTTAAGAAAAGGAACATTCATCGAAACCCGAGGTTTAAACCCAGTTTCAGCTCAAGAGGGAATTCTAGACCACGTTGACAAAATCTCAGCAACAACAGCAGTTCAGTCCGCACCCGAGGGATATGACCCCACCTGTTTGAAACCCGTCTTAAACAATTCCCAAATACATTCCATATGTACATCCGCACCAGTCCCTACCATGTTTCCAAGAAAAAGAAAAAAATCACCCCTAGGCTCAAGTAACGTGCCAATTGCTAGTGATAACATTTTCTCCCAAAAGCGCCTTCGTTACTTTCGTTATAACAAGATAACGCCAGGCGACAGTTTTCTAATTGTCAAGTTTTCCAAACTTTAGCTACCCATATCTCTGATTCGAAAGAGATTGAGAAGTATGCTCAAGTTTTTCCCAACTTTAGCTACCCATATCTCTGATTCGAAAGGGATTGAGAAGTATGCTCAAGTTTTTCCAAGCTTTAGCTCCCTCTATCTCCGTCATAAAAGAGATAGCGCCGTAAGCTTTAGCTTACCGTTAAAAGGAAATAATTTTTAGGTGACGGCCTCCAAGTAATTGTCAAATTAGGTGACAAATTTCCAAGTAATTGTCAAATTAGGTGACAGCCTCCAAGAATTGTCAAATTAGGTGACACCTCCGGTAATTGTCAAATTAGGTGACGGCCTCCGGTAATTGTCAAATTAGGTGACAGCCTCCAGTAATTGTCAAATTAGGTGACAGCCTCCAGTAATTGTCAAATTAGGTGACAGCCTCCAGTAATTGTCAAATTAGGTGACAGCCTCCAGTAATTGTCAAATTAGGTGACAGCCTCCAGTAATTGTCAAATTAGGTGACGGCCTTCCAAGAATTGTCAATTAGGTGACATCCTCCAAGAATTGTCAATCAGGTGACATCCTCCATTAATTGTCAAAATTTCAAGGATCCTCGACATCGTTCTTGACCTATCTAGTGATGCTCGAACTACGATTATGGCTTGATTCCTCCGGGATACGTAGGTAGCCTTTCATAAAAGGTCCAGCCACTCGACCACCTTGGTCACCCAATCCATCTCGGCATTCGCCAGATTGGATCCTTTTCTATCGACAACCCCACTCGCCACCGCAAGTGACGTTGCCGAGGGCTTCGTAAGTACCCAAATCGGCTCATGCCTTCCGGTTAATTTTCCCGGCAATTTCGGTAATTTTTCCGGTAATTCCCGGATTTTCCTAAAGTTCCGGAACAATTCCGGAACCTGTTCCAAGCCTTTTAAGGGCTGAAGGGAATGCTTGTTAATTAAGAAACACGTTTTCTTAATCCCAAAACCCTTCTAGAAGGCCGCCACCTTGCACGTTTCTAGAAGAAGCGGATCTGGCTACTTATGTCGTGCGACATAACCACAGAGAAACCTTCTAGAAACCTCGCCACCTTGCATGTTTCTAGAAGGAACCGCATGTGGCTACTTATGTCGTGCGACATAACCAGCCAGAGAGAGTTCTAGAACCATGCCACCTTGCATGTTTCTAGAAGGAAAACGGTTATGGCTTATCATGTCGTGCGACATAACAAGCCCATGCAGGCAGCCTATAAATAGAGGCCTTCACCTCTCATTTTAAGACACCTCCTCCACCCCTCAGTCCCCCTCTATAGGGAATACGTCCAGGAATCCTTCTCTTTCCTCACATACCCTCCAAATCACCCCAATCCTCCTAAATCAATTCTACACACACTTCCCACACACACACTTCTCACATACATCAAGAAATCAAGGAGTTCCCAAGGATCCAAGGCCTGAACTCAGTCTCCGGAGGAGGACGCTAGAAGGCTCCTATATCTAACTTGATATAGGAGTTGTGGATCTTCAAGGGTAACGAGTTTCTACCCCTTTTCCACTCTCTATTTTCCTTTGAATATGAAATCTACGTGTTACATGCATTGATAATGTAGTATTCTGATTAAAGTTGCATACTTTAGTGTTATTACCAGCATCCACATTTTATTTCATTACATTTCATATAAAATCTCCGTTTTGACTTGGTTTTGCATGAACACTCAAGATGAGTGTGGATCCCTCATATCCACACCCTCTTGAAGTGTTCATTATTGATAAACATGCTCTACGAGATTTGTTTGTGAAGTAACTTGACCATTTTGGTGCCTTGTTACCTCTCGCAAATCTCGGTTGTAAAGCCTTCGCAAAATGGCTAGTTATGTCACGCGACATAGGCAGCCTATGTCACGCGACATAAGTAGCCAGTTTGCAGAAGCTTCACAATTTCAAGCTGTAATCTGATGTTAATCCCCATAATGCTATAATCTGATGTCTATCTGCAATTTAGATAACATCTATGTACATAATGTGTCATCTTTTTATTAAAATACCATTTTCATACATAAAGATGCATCCTTTGCACTTAAATCTCATTTTCATGCATAAAAATCATCCTTTTTGCATTTAAAATCCCTTTTCACATTAAAGATGCACTCTTTGCACCCAAAGACTCATTTTCATACTCAAAATGCATACTTTGCATTAAAAAATCATTCTTTGCCATTTTCATGCATCATTTGTGCATTAAATGCTATTTTCCAACATAAAAATGCATTCTTTGCATAAAAAAATCTTTTCTTTGCACAAAAAGCATCCCTTGCAACCAAAAGACATGCTTTACACTCTAAAATGCCATCTTTTCACTAAAGTATCATTTTTACATGCATTTCCCCATTCCCCCATTAACAACCTAGGAATGGACCGGTGTAAATTTCTTATCTTTACATTGTTCCTTCCATTAAAGGTTTCATGATTTCTTTAGAAAGGGACAACCTTGAACCCTATATCTCCAATTATCGCTTAAGAAAGAGTATGAAGCATCTATACGAGCTCAACCGTCTTAAAGCGTAGGATTGATGGGCTAAGGACCTTCCTTTTCTAAAGAACCTTATCTTTGACCAAAAAGAGAGACATTCTCTCGATCACGCAAGTCCCGAGGGTCCCGAGGTTAAAATGCGATGATCACAAGTCATAAGATGAGGACGGGATCATAATCCCGAATACATAAAATCCAAGAAATCCCGAGCGACAACCAATAAATGGTTTGTACGTCCGGAAGACAATTTGGGACATTCCCTCCTTATTTTCAAACACATGCACACAAGAAAGCACGCAAGCAAGCACGATTAATGAAATCATGGGAGACTTGCTCCGGCAAGGCACCTTGGGTGAACGCCAAACGTTCTTCCCAAGGGGTAACTTAACCTCCGAACCCATAAAACCTTTTTTTCAAAGTTTTGAGGTAATCAAAATGGCGTGGCGACTCCGTTTTTCAAATTAAACCGGATGTCTTCAAACTCGCGTGAATCCAACAAAAACAAATTTTGGGCACACATTCACACAAACCTGATTGACCTGGGCTCCGAAAACAACGTGATCGCCATGATTAGGACAGCAGAAGCCAAGCCTCTCGACCCCCGAACCATCACCAAGCATCCAACAATGCCACTGAAAAATTGGGTGACTTTCACCGGACCAAAGGCAAGCCAGACAGAAATGGAAGACAAACTGGGCCCGCACCCATATCTCCCTAAACCTAGTCTCAAACCCTCTGAGTTTGTCATTGTCAAAGTCCAGTCCTCTGAGTCGTCCGACGGCCTCATGTCGGAAGACTATGATAATGTAGCCAACAATGTATTTCCGTTCGTCTTAAATGAAAAATTCGACCTTTCGAATTATCCCCTCATTGCCACTTTAACAACTGATAAGTTAACGAACAACTTAAAAGAAGTTAATAATGACTCACTTGATAAAGAAGCAGACACGCTAAACGAACAATACACTAAAGAAGTTCTAAAGTGTGTAGTTGACCAAGAGGACAATCGGGCCCAAGCTGCCGAAGAGGTTATAACTAAAGTGAACATGGGGTCAGTGTAAGAGCCTAAAGAGACACAAGTGGGCAGTTACTTTGCCGATGCAGAAAAAGAAGCCCTAACAGATCTCCTCAAAGAATATGTTGACGTGTTCGCCTGGTCATACCAAGACATGCCAGGACTCGATCCCTCAATCGTGGAGCACAGAATCCCTCTGGATCCAGAATCCAAGCCTGTCAAATAGAAACTGCGCAAGATCAAGCCAGAATGGTCTCTGCAAGTGAAAGAAGAAATTGAGAAGATGCTCCGCGTCGGCTTCATCAGAGTAATTGAGTACCCAACATGGCTTTCCAACATTGTCACGGTCACTAAGGCTAATGGAAAGGTCAGGTGCTGTGTAGATTTCCAAGATCTCAATAAGGCTAGTCCTAAAGATGATTTCCCACTGCCCAACATCGACATACTAGACGACACCACGACAAATTTCGAAGTAAAGTCCTTTGTGGACGGGTTTACTGGATACAATCAGAGCAAGATATCCGAGGAAGATCAGGCCAAGACTGCTTTCACCACTCCGTGGGGGACATATTGTTACATGGTCATGCCGTTTGGTTTAAAGAACGTTGGGGCTACTTATCAACAGGCTGCAACTGCCCTCTTCCATGACATGATCCTCAAAGAAATCGAGGTGTACGTCGACAACATGATCATCCACTCCAAAGGATCAGACATGCAGCACATAACAAATTTGAGAAAGTTCTTCAACAGACTCAGAAAACACTCCATGAGATTGAACCCTGCAAAGTGCACCTTTGACGTCAAGCGAGGTAAAGTACTGGGGTACATGGTCACAGAAAGAGCCATCGAAGCAGATCCCAAGAAAATCAAGGCCATCATCGATATGAAGCCACCACAGACACTGACAGAAGTGAAAAGTTTCATGGGAAGACTTCAATACATCAGCCGCTTCATCAACCAGTTGACATCTCTATGCGAGCCAATGTTTAAGCTAATGAAGAAAAATGCCGACATCAAATGGGACTCCGAATGCCAGACAGCCTTCGAGAAAATCAAGATATACTTGGTGAATCCCCCAATCCTATGCCCGCCACATGAAGATAAGCCACTCCACCTGTACCTGATAGTGACAGACACTGTAAGTGCTCCAATTTGAGTCGTTAGTATTTTCGTTAGAAAACTAACAAAAGCCCTAACATCCCTAACATTTCTAACTTTTCTAACAAAGCAAGGGTGAATTGGGGATTGCTATTTGGAGTTAAACAAGTAAAGGAATCTCACAAATGTTGAATTTCCGAAACTGGAAGCTGCTGGAACAACAACTGGTTGAATTTTTGAAAATATATTCCTCTTATCCAAAGCCTGGAGCAGCATTTAATGAACAGTGCACGCTTCCAGACTTGTCCGCGCGGATCCAATTGTAATTCCCAGTGGCCTATAAATTGAACCCTCCTCTCTCAGTTTACACAACACAATTCACCCACTGAAGCTATTCTCTGGTGAAAAACAGAGAGAAAACAATGGGAATCCTTAGATTGCCACCATTTTCTCTTGAGTCTTTCCCAATCTCACTCCAAACACTCTCAAATCACTCTTAAATATACACAAGCTCAAGCTCAAATCAACACTAAAGAGGAGGATTAGAGAGAAAACATAGAGGACTTAAGTGTTATCTACTTGTTTTCTCTTTGACCAACTCTATCATCAAACACTAAACACATTCAAGCCTTGAATCCATTCAAACACAAACCCAAACACAAGAAGATAGGGTTAGACCACCATTGGTAAACCCTCCTTCACCTTATCTTAAACCTCCCCCATCCATGCATGCATCTCACATTTCAAAGATGTAACTTGTTTGTTGTCCATCCCTTGCCCTAGATCCAAGAGAATCTCCATGGAAGTTCATCTCCATGGATGATCTTCTATAAGGATCAACATTCCCTCTAAAACATTTTAAAAGGTCCAAATTATTTCTTACTTACTTGAAAGTGTTTTCCTAAAATCATTTTCACAACACAAAATCTTTATTTCGAGATAAATCTCCCCTTCCCAAGCAAATGAAATGCTTCAAGTCCTAATGTACCCTAAGGATGGCTTGATATAGTAGATCACCACTAAAATGTTTAGTAATCACTAATAAAATCCTAAGGAAATGGGTAAAATCATGGATGCAAAACCCCCTTTAAATCACATTTTCCTTCTTGAGAATGTTGCTGCCAGTAGCCTTTCTCTAAGAGCTCAGTCCATTCTCTTATTTTTTGGACACAGAAAAACATGGAATTTGGTATTGACTACAAAATACTTTTTGTAGCCAACATCCATAGAATTCAAGAAATATTTTTACTTTATTTTTTGCGTGAGTATAACTCCCTTTTTCAAATTATTTTCCAAAGGTCAGTTTAGCAGTCTCTGGAAATCCAGATTTCACATCTGTGATTTCCAGAAGGTTTTGGTTCCTCAAATAATCTCTAATCATCAAAATATTTTTCATTCACCTTATTTAAGATGTTTTGAACAACTTTCATTCTCTGACTTTCCTCAGATTCTGAAGTTTTAAAGCTCTTAAATCCATTTTAAAATCAAGTGTCCACTGCCTTTTTCATTCTGGCAGAATTGATTTTCAACTTCAAGAAATCTTTTGAGTACCAAAACTCAACCCCAAAATCCTACCAAAACTCATGGGACTTGTTTAATGTCTTACAAAGAGTTCCCAATTTTTAGTTTTCTCAGTTTGAATTTATTTTGGCCAAATAAATACACACATACACACACACAAATGGTTTTTAAGCTTGGAAGACTCGTTTTACGAGGCATTCCGGGTGAACACTAACGTTCTTCCCGGCGTGTAACGTGAACTCCGAACCCAAATCTCTAATCTCGGGCATTTTTCAAAGTTTTGGCCCTTAAAACAAAAATGGCGTGGCGACTCCGTGTTTTTGATTTTTCAAAAGAGAAAAAATCTTTTTCCGGTGGCACATCGTTACAGTGGCGACTCCGCTGGGGACTTAATAAGTTTTATCTTTTCAAAAAAAAAAAAAAAAATTTGTGGGTCAAGCTTCCGTCCCGGCATTTGAAATCATTTGTACTGTGTGTGTGTTGGTTTTACACATTTCGTGTTGTTTTGGCCGCCTGGGAAAAGTCAAAATTTTGACTATCGGACCCGTTGCATTGAATTATGTGCTTATGTGCTTATGTGTTCATTTACTTTCAAAAAAAAAAAGTTTTTCAGAAAAAAGATTTTCAAAAAAAATATTTCAAAAAAAATTTGAAAAAAAAAATCATTTTCAAATTTTGTGCATGCATCATACTTTTTAAGACACATAAAAATTTCTATTTTACTCAGAAAAAAGAAGATAGACTGCTTGCACACTACGCGCACTTGGCCTTACACTGCACACTACGTTCTTAACCCGGATAAATCCCAGTAGCAGCCTGTTTGGCCTTATTACGCCTCTCGGTGCGAGCACGGGACTACCCAAACATCCCATGGAGCCTCGTGTCGACCATACACTTGTCCGTGACACACTTTGTCCGAGACCCGGTTGGTTTTTAGTCTGGTCTGTGTCATGCCCTGTCTGTGTATAGACCTTTCCTTTCAAGCCTTAGTCGGCCTACCAAGTCAATATCTTTCAGGACCCCTAATCAGTCGAAGTCCTGCCGGTTTTCCGTCACGGGCTTTGACCAGATATTGACTGGCGCCTTGACTTTGACTCTGACTGGCACAAATTATACATTGACTCCCAGCATGACACTAAGTCATCAAGAATTAACGATCATTCCATGCCTAATTACGGCCTAACTGGCGACGGGTCAAGATCAATTATAGACGTTTATCAGTCCCAACCTTGCCGACTTTTTTGTCGAGCTCTCGGACATGATCTTGACTTTTGACGTCAGCTTTGTCCGTAATTTACATCGAATGCTCGTTAAGACTCGATTACCTGCCAGACTTTAGGATCGTTTTTCTTTTCGGTCGGTGGGACCTGCTTGCCCTACGGAACCCTTGTTCGAGGTTACAGGTTGAGGGTCCGCAGGCGTAGTGATGGGGCCCACTGATCCAGGATCCAGAATAGTTTGCGAAAAATAAGAGCAATCTTTTCCAACCGATTAGGTTAATAAAATACGTTTTAAGTAAACAAGAACAAATAACTGCATGTTGCATGAGCCCAATGCCCAAACACCTACCCTCCTTCATTCCCAAACATCTGAAACCTCGTGTCTTCCCCCCGCAGCTCCTCACAAAGCTTGGTTTCGGGCACCGGGTCACCGTTTGATCAGTTGGGAAGAGTCAAGCGCATCGTCAGCTTCGTCTTTTGTTCCGACTCCGGGTTTCAGAATGTCTGCATCAGCTGGTAATGATGGGGACAACATCACTCCGCCTCCTGGGACTCCCCAAACAGAACAGCAGTGGAATCAGTTAGCAGAACAGATGAGATTGCGACAGGAAGCACAGCTGAATAGCCTTATGGAGGCTATTAAGAGCCATGGTTTGGCCGCCAGCCTCAATCCTGATGGCACCTTCACCGTGGAAGAGGAGGAGGACCCCAATCCCAATCTTGGTCACCCCAACTACTCCAGGATGCCACCACCAACCTCCTATGGTACTACTACCAGAACCCATGCTCCTCGATCTTTGGGTCGGCCAGCTTCCCAACTACAGACCACCGGACCCATGCAGTCTGACGTGACAAATCAGCTCGCAGTTCCTCAGTGGGGGCAAAATCAGCACAAAATGTCTTCTTATGGTTGGAGGTACCTTGGAATGCCACAGCAAATTGGGATCCCGTCTCAGTTCGGAAACGATCAAGCCGAACCTTCACAACAACAGTTTAGAGTGCCGCAGCAACAGTTTGGGATGCCACCACAGTTTGGTTCGGGACAACAGAATGATGCTAGTTCAGCTGCTCCCAACACAGCTTCCACAAACCCATCTCTCACTCAGGGATCAATGGGCCACCAAGCCCCTAATCCCTGTCTCATCAGAATCACCGGACCACAGTATCCTCCCGGTTGTACACCATCACCCCAGTCAGGCATGCATGCAGTTCAAAAACCAAGGGTCACAACCCGTATTTAAGTTTCATGGAAACTCGAGCTACCCGGCCACCTCAGGTCTACCACCACCCTCTTTGCCAATTGGAAGTCAACAGCAAGCCGCTGGGTTCTATCCCTTTGACCAGGCTCCTACTCACACTCCCCAGGGTAATTTGGGCTAAGGACAGGTTCACACCTATGCCCCAGGCCCTGCCATACTTTCCACCAGCGTGCCGCCAATGGTAACCTCTCTCTCCAGCACAATCACCAGCTTGAACACTCTGGTTCCACCACCAGACCCTCATCTGGCTTTGGTTCATAGAACAACATAAGGAAATGAAAGCGCAGGTCGCCTAGCTGACACGAAAGAAGGCCGCCCTCCGGCCCGCAAATCCCGATTCCATTATGCCTCTACCGCACAAGTTCATGATGCCTAACTGTTTGATGGGGTTGCCTGTCCCAAAATCCACCTTGACACCTACAAAGCCAAAGGATGCACAAACCGGCAGTCGGCTGACTACTTCTCCTTAAAACTAGGGGCTTCTAAAGTGGTTCTTTCGGTTGAAACCCAAGTTCAGGGCAACTTGGGAACGGATCACCAACACTTTCACAGATAAGTATAAAGCCAACTTGGAATGAGAAATAAACAGAGTCAACCTGCAGACGACGATGCAGCGCCCAGATGAGAATATTGGGGATTTTTTATAAAAGGTGGAACTTGAAGCTCAGTGAAATGGCCATCCCTCCCTCTGACGAGGAGCAGTTAGACATCTTCCAGTCATGCTTGAAGCTGCATTTAAGGGCCTCACTTAGCAATTTCCCCTATCCGGATCTGCGGGCAATGGTCAATTCCGGGGCTAAATTTGAGAGGGCTTACAATCAGCAGCAAGTTGTTGCACCTGCTTACAAATACCGAGCTTCTTCCACCTCTAACACGACTCCTGCCCAGCCCTATTCGGGACAGGATTGCAACAATGCCACTCCTTTCGCGCCAAGGAAAGGTGATGTGCCCAAGCCGCGAAGCCTTAAGCTTGAAGATTTCGGAATGCCTCTGAGCGACGTCTTTCAGGAATTTGTGAAGGAAGGTTTGACCAGACAACCATCAGCCCATGGATCCTGATGTCCCTTTGGACACAACTAAACTCTGTGCTTCCCACTAGTATGCTCCTGAAAAAGGGCGGTGTGAGAACTGATCGAAAAGGGTACCCCAAGGGCCCAATACAGTCAACAATCCATTCCCTAAAAAAAAAACCGTAGGGTGAATATGATTGAAGCCATGAACAAGCCAAGTGCCACTATGGCTTATAGTTCCCATATGGAAGACACTCTTCGAAGAGAGGATTCTAGCTGTTATCAAAGATGGGTTTCTCACTTCGTGACGTAATGCTGCAACTTCACCTTGAGGGCTCTCACGTTGATCGATTTGGCTCGGTACTTCATCAGTATGTCAGTTTTACAGTCAAACCTTTAACTGGACCTCTGTAGTGACGCTTTGTCGAACCTGGGGCTTCATCAAATCATTCAGAGAAAGATTCCATGGCTTTCGCCATGTCTCTTCCACGAAATGGGGCTTTATCAAGTCACACCTATCTTCAGAAGAAAGGCCAAGTCACCTCAACAACTATCTTGGAGTTTCAGCTTTAGAACTTGGTATATGGCAACTCCCTGCATCATCAAAGGTTGAGAACTGGGAATCTCCTCAAATCAGCATTTCGCCAAGTCATTCTCCAAATTTATGTCAAGTCACAACTAACCCAAGCGAAAGAGGGTTCATTCATATCAACATACTTTGATGCTAGAGCCTGTCAAAGACGCCTTCAAATGTCCGAGACTGAAAAGAAATTTCAATCGAGACCCGGGGTTCAAATCCAACTTCATCCCAAGATCAAAATTGAGGTCCGCATGATACTGCTGACCTACAACAAGACCTCATCAATGACATGCAATTCAGTCCGCGGCCAAAGGATATCACCCCACCAGCTCAAAGCTTGTCCCAAACAGTCCACAACACATACAAACCCTCTCACCACATGCATCCCCACAAAAATCTCCCCAGGGCTCATGTAGCATGCAAAACATGAATCAATAATAATAAAAAAAAACCCTAAGCGATCGCGAATCATTTTAGTTCCATGCATGCATCCATCATCATGAATGTCATATGTGCATTTGTCCCTCTACTAACAAATGTAGCAATTCAAGCACGAAATACCAGTTTTCCATCACTACCCGAAGCCTCTCCGCAGCGAGGATTGTCTCCATCGAAGCGTAATTCCAATGACTTCAACGGAACTACCCAAATGACTGATACCTCAGGTCAACACCCTCTTGGTTCATACCCCTCAAGCCCACGTCAGCTTGTGCTCGGACACCTAAAGTCGACATCAGCCTGATTCAGACACCTCAATCCTGCACCATTTTGGCCTCAGACATATTAGGACAACACCACCTTGGCTCCAGGTCTACAGTGCATCAAGTCGACATCTCCAGTTCGGCAAAGGCGACCTCCAATGTCCACAAATGGATGAAGACAGCCTCCAGCATCTACAGTTTGGCAAAGATAGTCCCCATGTCTATAGCTTGGCAAAGACAAGCTCCGGTGTCTGCAACTTGCTAAAGACGACCTCCAATGTCCACAAATGGATGAAGACAGCCTCCAGCATCTACAGTTTGGCAAAGATAGTCCCCATGTCTATAGCTTGGCAAAGACAAGCTCTGGCGTCTGCAACTTGCTAAAGACGGCCTCCAATGTCCACAAATGGATGAAGACAGCCTCCAGCATCTACAGTTTGGCAAAGATAGTCCCCATGTCTATAGCTTGGCAAAGACAAGCTCCGGCGTCTGCAACTTGGTAAAGACAACCCCCAACATCCACAAACATATGAAGACCGCCTCTAGTGAATACAATTCGGTCAGGGATGCCAAGTTCTCAAATGCAAATCGGTCAGGGATGCCAAGTTCTCAAAATGCAAATCGGTCAGAGACGCCAAGTTCTCAAATGCAATTTGATCAGAGACACCAAGTTCTCAAAGGCAAGTAGGTCAGGGACGCCAAGTTTTCAAATGCCAATCGGTCAGAGGTACCTCACGCCCCTAAATGTTTCAACATCTCGATCAGATACATCAAGACTCTCAACACTATCAATTACCACACAGCCCTCGCGACTTGCTCTCCTGCAGGTAAGCACAGCAAAGGTACGTTAGTCCCTCAACATATCTCAAAATATGCATACATTCATAAATGTTGCATGATTACTCATGGCTTTAGCTATCTCTATCTCCGCAAATAGCGACGTAAGCTTTAGTTCCTTAAGGTGACAGCCTCCGAATTATCAAAAGGCCCAGGATCCTAGACCTGTTCCTAACTGTCCAGTGGATTTCGAACTACGTCCAGACTTGATTCCCACTCGGGATACGTAGGTAGCCTACCATAGGTCCAGCCGCTTGACCAACACGATCACCCTTTTCCCCAATAATCATCGTAAGCTCGAATCTTCCCCAGCAAGAACGCCCTCAAATAGTCTCCCTCAGGTACAAAACCTCGACTTAGGATCATACTCCTGAACTGAGTCCCCAACTTAGGATCATACTCCTGAACTGAGTCCCCATTTAGGATCATACTCCTGAATTGAGTCCCCAACTTAGGTTCATACCCCTGAACTAAGTCCCCATTTAGGTTCATGCTCCTGAACTAAATCTCAACTTTGGTTCATACCCCTGAATCGAGTCCTTATTTAGGTCCATACTTCTGAACTGAACCTCAACTTAGGTTCATCCCCGACGAAAGTTAACGGAATCCCTTTCCTCGTTTTCGTAAGACCGATCCCTTCAAATGAAGTCCACCAAAAGACTGTCTATCCCCTCAGAGTCCGTCCCCAACGAAAGGATACGAACATCGAAGGAAATTGTTTCAAAACAAGTTGATACCTCCATATCCCCATTTGTCAAGGTTCGAGGCGCCTAAAGTGCCATCATCAAGGTTCGAGGCACCTAAAATGCCATCATTAAGGTTTGAGGCACCTAAAATGCTATCACACACAACACGAGGAAAGCGATAAATCGCAATCATCCCCTAATTCGACAAACCAAAACCATTACCAGGGCGACTTCCCAAAAATAGTCAAATCATAGGGCGACTTCCCAAAAATAGTCAAATCTTAGGGCGACTTCCCAAAAATAGTCAAATCATAGGGCGACTTCCCAAAAATAGTCAAATCTTAGGGCGACTTCCCAAAAATAGTCAAATCTTAGGGCGACTTCCCAAAATAGTCAAATCTTAGGGCAACTTCCCAAAAATAGTCAAATCATAGGGCGACTTCCCAAAAATAGTCAAATCTTAGGGCGACTTCCCAAAAATAGTCAAATCATAGGGCGACTTCCCAAAAATAGTCAAATCATAGGGCGACTTCCCAAAAATAGTCAAATCTTAGGACGACTTCCCAAAAATAGTCAAATCATAGGGCGACTTCCCAAAAATAGTCAAATCTTAGGGCGACTTCCCAAAATAGTCAAATCTTAGGGCGACTTCCCAAAAATAGTCAAATCATAGGGCGACTTCCAAAAAATAATCAAATCATAGGGCAACTTCCCAAAAATAATCAAATCTTAGGGCGACTTCCCAAAAATAGTCAAATCATAGGGCGACTTCCCAAAAATAGTCAAATCTTAGGGCGAATTCCCTAATATAGTCCCTCTAGGGTCAACGACTGAAGATAGTCGGAGAACCCGAACTACGACCGGCATGATTCCTCTTAAGGATATGTAGGTAGCCTATCATTAGGTTCAGCCACCAGACCAAAATGGTCATTCCTTTCCCCAGCAGTGCGAATATACAACTCTAGCCATCAGACCAAAATGGTCATTCCTATCCCCAGCAGAGTTTCTTTCAAAGAACCAACCGCAGAACTCGCTACTGTGTTGACATCCTAAAACGAAATCACTCCCGGGGTCGACGTCTGAAAACCCGAACTACGACCGGCTTGATTCCCATTCGGGATACGTAGGTAGCCTATCACCAGGTCCAGCCACTCGACCACTTTGGTCACCCCTTTTGTCAAATATGGAGCCTTACTCTTATCGACAACCCCGCTTCCTTCGAAAGCGCCGTCGCCGAGGGGCTACTGTAAGTGCTCCAATTTGAGTCGTTAGTATTTTCGTTAGAAAACTAACAAAAGCCCTAACATCCCTAACATTTCTAACTTTTCTAACAAAGCAAGGGTGAATTGGGGATTGCTATTTGGAGTTAAACAAGTAAAGGAATCTCACAAATGTTGAATTTCCGAAACTGGAAGCTGCTGGAACAACAACTGGTTGAATTTTTGAAAATATATTCCTCTTGTCCAAAGCCTGGAGCAGCATTTAATGAACAGTGCACGCTTCCAGACTTGTCCGCGCGGATCCAATTGTAATTCCCAGTGGCCTATAAATTGAACCCTCCTCTCTCAGTTTACACAACACAATTCACCCACTGAAGCTATTCTCTGGTGAAAAACAGAGAGAAAATAGTGGGAATCCTTAGATTGCCACAATTTTCTCTTGAGTCTTTCCCAATCTCACTCCAAACACTCTCAAATCACTCTTAAATATACACAAGCTCAAGCTCAAATCAACACTAAAGAGGAGGATTAGAGAGAAAACATAGAGGACTTAAGTGTTATCTACTTGTTTTCTCTTTGACCAACTCTATCATCAAACACTAAACACATTCAAGCCTTGAATCCATTCAAACACAAACCCAAACACAAGAAGATAGGGTTAGACCACCATTGGTAAACCGTCCTTCACCTTATCTTAAACCTCCCCCATCCATGCATGCATCTCACATTTCAAAGATGTAACTTGTTTGTTGTCCATCCCTTGCCCTAGATCCAAGAGGATTTCCATGGAAGTTCATCTCCATGGATGATCTTCTATAAGGATCAATATTCCCTCTAAACCATTTTAAAAGGTCCAAATTATTTCTTACTTACTTGAAAGTGTTTTCCTAAAATCATTTTCACAACACAAAATCTTTATTTCGAGATAAATCTCCCCTTCCCAAGCAAATGAAATGCTTCAAGTCCTAATGTACCCTAAGGATGGCTTGATATAGTAGATCACCACTAAAATGTTTAGTGATCACTAATAAAAGCCTAAGGAAATGGGGACAAGCATGGATGCAAAACCCCCTTTAAATCACATTTTCCTTCTTGAGAATGTTGCTGTCCAGTAGCCTTTCTCTAAGACCTCAGTCCATTCTCTTATTTTTTGGACACAGAAAAACTTGGAATTTGGTGTTTACTACAAAATAATTTTTGTAGCCAACATACATAGAATTCAAGACATATTTTTACTTTATTTTTTGCGTGAGTATAACTGCCTTTTTCAAATTATTTTTCAAAAGTCAGTTTAGCAGTCTCTGGAAATCCAGATTTCACATCTGTGATTTCCAGAAGGTTTTAGTTCCTCAAATCATCTCCAATCATCAAAATATTTTGTAGTCACCTTATTTAAGATGTTTTTAACAACTTTCATTCTCTGACTTTCCTAAGATTCTGAAGTTTTAAAGCTCTTAAATCCATTTTAAAATCAAGCGTCCACTTCCTTTTTCATTCTGGCAGAATTTATTATCAACTTCAAGAAATCTTTTGAGTACCAAAACTCAACCCCAAAATCCTACCAAAAATCATGGGACTTGTTTAATGTCTTACAAAGAGTTCCCAATTTTTAGTTTTCTCATTTTGAATTTATTTTGGCCAAAGAAACACACTCACACACACACACACACACACAAATGGTTTTTAAGCTTGGAAGACTCGTTTTACGAGGCATTCCGGGTGAACACTAACGTTCTTTCCGGCGTGTAACGTGACCTCCGAACCCAAATCTCTAATCTCGGGCATTTTTCAAAGTTTTGTCCCTTAAAACAAAAATGGCGTGGCGACTCCGTGTTTTTGATTTTTCAAAAGAGAAAAAATCTTTTTCCGGTGGCACATCGTTACAGACACGTCAATTGGGGCTATGATGGCACAAGAACAGAAAGATTCCAGAGTTGAGCATACAATCTACTTTGTGAGCCGAAAGCTTCAGGGAAGTGAACTTAGCTACTCAGCATTAGAAAAAATTGTACCCCCTTGGTATGGGTAGTCGGAAAACTGAAACACTACAAGCAGTCACATTCAGTGCTCCTGGTCTCAAAGATGGACCCCGTCAGATATCTCTTCGATAAGCCATCTCTATCAATGAAATTAGCCAAGTGGTCATTCTTCCTGGCTGAATTCGACATCAAATACATGATCAGAAAATCAACAAAGGGTCGAGTAATGGCAGATCAACTGGCAGACTTCCCAAGCAGTGAACTCAAGGGTCCTGATCCGCAGTTTCCAGATGACAGAATCTTTTCACTCAACAGCGCAAACCGCTGGCAACTCTTCTTCTATGGGGCAACCAACAAGAAGGGAAATGGTATTGGAATTCTCCTGGTCGATCCTAAAGACGAGTACACTCCCATAGCCATCAAACTGAATTTTGAAGCAACCAACAACGCATCAGAATATGAAGCTTACGCAGCCGGCCTGGAAGCCGCTCTTGAACGCAATATCACAGAACTGGAAGTATACGGAGACTCAGCATTGATCATCAATCAAGTATCCAACAAATGGAAGACAATAGATTCTGGCCTCCAAAAGTACCTTACTTATATGGAGGAGCTCATTGCTCAGTTCAAGGACATCTCTTTCCACTACTTGATAAGAGACAGGAACTGCTTCGCAGATGCCCTGGCAACCCTAGCATCTCTTGTTGAAATTCCCAGAGGTCCCTCAGAATAGGCAGACGAACCCTTGTACAATCAAATCTACCAGTACCTCCAAAATGGAGAAGCTTCCTACACAAATGAAGATGGAAAATACAAAGAAGGGATCAAAGCCAAAAACATGATGGCTCTAAAATGTCTGGCATCCCATTTCGTCATTCTGGGGGGTATGTTATACAAGAAGCGCCACCAAGGACCACTCCTCCGGTGTGTAAATAAAGAAAAAGCTAGCAAGCTGATGAACGAAGTTCACAACGGAACCTGTGGTCCGCACATGAACGCAAGAGCATTGACACATATCATCCTCTGTATGGGTTACTATTGGGTATCAATGGAAACAGACTACATCCAGTTCGTCAGAAGCTACGACAAATGTCAACGGTTCTCCAACCTCATCCACATTCCTCCTCATGAGCTCTACTGCATGACTACACCATGGCCTTTCGCCACATGGGGAATTGATGTCATCGGCAAAATCACTCCACCGGGGAGCAACGGTCACGAGTTCATATTGTCACGAGTTCATATTGTTCACCGTCGACTACTTCACCAAATGGGTAGAAGGCAGATCATACAAAGTACTGAGTTCTAAAAAGGTGGCCGAGTTCATCAAGAGAACATCATGTGCAGATACGGGGTGCCCAACGAGATCATATCCGACAATGGGTCCCATTTTGAAGGAGATTTTGACCAACTGTTGACCGAGTTCAGAGTTACATGCCACAAATCTTCTCCCTATAGACCACAGACTAATGGTGCAGTAGAGGCAGCAAACAAGACTCTTGCAAGAATAATAAAAAAGATGGCCATCAGAGGTCGGGATTGGCCCGAAAAGCTACATCTAGCCCTTTGGGGATACAGAACATTAGTCAGAACCGCCACAGGGGAGACTCCTTTCGCACTCACATACGGAATGGAAGTGATGTTACCAGTTGAATTGGAAATTCCATCCCTCTGAGTCCTCTTGGAAAACAGAATCAATGAAGTCGAATGGCTCCAAAGCCGTCACGACGAACTAGCTCTACTCGACGAGTGCAGATAGAAAGCCATGGAACATACTCGTGCCTACCAAAGCAGAATGGTCGAGCATTTGATAAGAAAGCCAAGATACGAGACATCAGAGAAGGCGACTTGGTACTTAAGGAAAAGCCTCCTACACAGACCAATCCCCTCGGAAAGTGGGAACCTACCTGGATAGGCCCATTCGTGGTACAAAGAATCTTCTTCGGAGGAGCCATGAAGTTAGCAGATCTGGACGGGAACCCTTTCGTCAACCCAGTAAATGGAAGCAAGCTCCGCAGATACTTCGTTTGAGGAAGAACACGAGTCAACTCTCCTTCCCCATACACCGCCAATCAGAAAAATCAAAGTGCTAAAAGAGTAATACCCAACTAGATACACTCCCAAAAATGATCTAGGTAAAAAACAGGGTCGCACTTTTCGTCTTTTTTAAATTTCACCTAAAAGTGTCGAACTCGGTGACCTGAGCCCCTTAGTCCAATTGTAAAAGGGGAACGTAGGCAACCATCATTGGTTCAGTCTCAAAAACAAATAAAATTTCAAAATACAACACCAATCGCTTGTGTTTCAAAAAACTCTTAAACTTAACCTTCAGATTCATTACGGTTAAAACAATCTTTGATGAGTTCAAGCACGGTCTACTCTTGACTCGCTACACGCTAGCAAAACAACAATAAAACATTAATCAATTTAATGTGTCTGCAATGACAGTGGGTGGATATTCCGAACAGCAAGGTCAACATAGTCACTCGTACTCGGTCCTTCGTCTTTCCTCCCCTTCCCTTTCCCATAGCGGGTATTCTTTGCCTTTACAAGGAATATCCCCGTAGTCCTTCTACCTGGCTCTAGGACCCTTCCCGGCGCCTCTGTCAAACCTGTGGCTGCCAACGCAACCCTTTCCCTAGCTCTATCACGAGCTGCCTCTCTTCGAGTCGTCATATCAATGCCCTGATCGGCCATCCGACTAGCATTGGCCTCATAATCAGCCATATCATCCCCGGAACAATCCTGAGGGTTAGCCATCGCTTCGGTTCTCCTCAAAGTCGAGCTGTCACGGCGGTTAAGGCCCAATAGCTCACTTCACCTCCACAGAAGAGCCATTTGTGTCTCCCCTATACACTCCTCGTACCAGTTCAAATACCGAGTGGACAAAACAGTGCCCCCTCTCCGGTGAAAGAGAACCCTGGAAAGAAAAGACATATATTGCCACAGCCGCATGAAAAGCAATAACGTCGAAGGATCATCCATAAAGAGCGATCCCACCTCAAAGGTAGCGGCATCACTCAAGCCCGTCAACGGAACCTGCTCCAGCCTGAACTGCCGCAGCACCAATAATGGAATGTAGAAAGAAGACTGGGACAGCCCCGGAACTCTGACAATGAAGAGACCCTACTGAACTGTCCGGCAAGTCTGCAACTTTCAGTGAGGAACCCACCATCGCAGAAGATGCGTGCGGAGTTTGGCCATCCAAAGCTCCAAGTCAGCTTGACTGCCTCCTATCACCAAGGGTCGCCGAGGGAAAGACCAAGGATCACATGTCGCAGGTACCTCGGGCATCACTTGCAACCGCTCCCTCAACCACAAAGTAAGCATAGCGGGACTTCCTCCCCACATTTATCGGCTACCGGTCGCCATCCGACCTATGCCAAGGAATGTCTCGCCCAAGATCAAAGGCACGATATCTCCTCCTCTTCGGCACTGCCTCACCAGGTCCAGAACACTGTGGATGCGTGAGGGCAACCGCCAAGGACTTCTTGGAGCATGTCGTGAAGAGCCGAAAAACATCTAAAAGCGTGGAGATAGATACTCCGGAAGACAACATCAAAATCTCTAAGTCTCTGAAAATTACCCATTCTAGCTCTAGGATGAGCTATATCCGTGAAGTACTAGAAGAGGAACCTCCGGTCCTTGAAATTGCAGATGACCAAGACATAGTTCCGTCCGTCCCGAAGACAGATCATGTTCTCGTCAACGGCCAAAACTCGGGGGCCGACCCTGACTTGAGGATAGTTGATATGCCCGAAGTTGACGAACTGATGCAAGAGGAAGGCCTCAACGTAAATGACAATGAGGGTAGAAGACTTAGAGAAATCATTATTGAGTCTCTGGAATTTCGAGACGGTCCATAAATGGAGCCCGTGGATGAACTGGAAGAGGTAGTCATCAACCCTGACTACCCTGAGCAAAAAATTAAACTCGGGGGCCAGCTTTCCCCGGAAGAGAAGGAAGAAATCATCTACCTCTTAAAAAATAGTCTTTATGTCTTCGCTTGGAGAGTTGAAGACATGAGGGGGATCAATGAAGAAGTAGCCCTCCACCGCCTGGAAGTTGACCCATTGGCTAAAACCATCTTGCAGACGAGGAGGATCTTTGCAAGGGACGAGGAGGAAGCTATCAAGGAAGAGGTGCAAAAGTTACTTAGCACCGGAATCATCCGAGAAGTGAAATACCCCGTTTGGTTGGCCAACGTGGTAATGGTGAAAAAGAAAAATGGGAAGTGGCGACTATGCATAGACTTCACTGATCTTAACAAAGCCTTCCCTAAAGACAGTTATCCTCTCCCCAGAATTGATAAGTTGGTTGACTCCATACCTGGACACCGAACTCTCAGTTTCTTAGATGCCTATTCAAGCTATCACCAAATCAAAATGGTGGAAGAGGACATTGAGAAGACGGCCTTCCAAACATCGGGGGGAAACTATTGTTATGTCATGATACCCTTTGGGCTTAAGAATGCGGGTACTACGTACCAACGCATGGTAAATGAAGTATTTGGAAAACAAATACTCCCTCCGTTCCGCTAAGGTTGCAACATTTTGCCATTTTCGGCATTTCACTTAAGTTGCAACATTACCAAAAAAGGAAACTTTTTATTATTTTTATAATTCTCCACTCATTCTCTCTCTTCCTCACAACCACTCATTATTCTCCACTCATTCTCTCTCTTCCTCACAACCACTCATTATTCTCCACTCATTCTCTCTCTTCCTCACAACCACTCATTATTCCTCTTTCTTAATTTACGTGCTTCAACATGAATGTAACAACCTTAGCGGAACGGAGGGAGTAGGTCATAACATGGAGGCCTATATTGATGACATGGTCATAAAGACCAAGGAGGGCAGTCACGCCCCTGACCTGGAGGAAACTATAAACAATCTATGAGCTAACAACATGAAGCTAAACCCTAGTAAATGTGTGTTTGGGGTGACAGCTCGAAAGTTCCTAGGCTTCATGGTATCACAAAGGGGAATAGAGGCAAACCCTGAAAAAATTAAAGCCCTGATTGACATGAAGGAACCTACCAACATCAAGGAGGTTCAGAGATTGAATGGAAGAATAACGGCACTTGGAAGATTCATTGCCAAATCCGCCAAAAATCACTGCCTTTCTCAAGGTATTGAAGGGGGCCAAGAGCTTCTCCTGGACTCCCGAATGCTCCGAGGCATTCCTCCGGTTGAAGGAATACTTGGGATCCCCTCCCTTGCTAAGCAGTCCGATTGCTGGCGAGATGTTGTATGTCTTCCTAGCCGCCACAGACCACGTAGTTGCAGCTATCCTAGTACGAAATGATGAAGGAACTCAGAAACCAGTCTATTATGTCTCTAAGGCATTGTCAGATGTGGAGAGAAGATATTTCAATGTGGAAAAGATATCATACGCATTAGTTATTGCATCAAGGAAACTACGTGCCTATTTTTCTGCACATCCCATCACCGTGTATACCAATGAACCACTGAAGAAAATCTTACACAAGTTGGACGGCTCCAGACATCTCCTGAATTGGTCTATCGCTCTTACAGAGCTTGATATCACTTACCAACCAAGGAAGACCCTCCTGGCACAGCCTTTGGTTGACTTCATGGTTGAGACTGCGTTCATGGGTGAACACGTCCCCACCTCCCGTAAGCATAACATGACGGAGGAAGAAGAGTCTCCCATTGAACTCCCATCCGGTCCTATACATTGATGGGTCAGCCACAAAGGAGAGAAGCAGAGCTGGAGTGGTACTTGCAAGTCCTGAAGGAGAGCAAACCATCCAAGACATCATCAGATTCAAGTTTCCTGCCTCCAACAACCAATCTGAATATGAGGCTCTGATATTTGGTATCGAGTTGGCTTCCTTCTATGGAGCAACTAAAGTGGCGGCATTTTGTGACTCCCAACTTGTTGTCAAACAAGTAAAGGGAGAGTATAACACCCAAAATCCCATACTTACCAAGTATAGAGACCTGGTCCTAGACATGATGAAAAAGCTGGAATTTTTCAAGATCAAGCAAATAGGCAGGGAACATAACCAAATCGCGGACGTTCTATCAAAACTAGCGACTATGGATGTGTCTGAGTCCAACTCCAATCCATACGTAGTTTTTGCTGAAGAATCTGCATATGAAAGACTACAAATCATGCTCCTGGATAGAGAGGAGAGATGCAGGATCGATGACTACATGGATTACATCGAGAAGAGCCGACTCCCAGAAGAAGAAACGCAAGCTAAGCTTATCAAGAAGAGATCACCGAGGTTCGTGGTGACGAACGGAGTCCTCTACCTAAGATCTTTTACTAAGCCCCTGCTGAGGTGTGTCTATCCTAAGGAAATTGAGAATCTCTTGGCTGAAGTACATGAAGGCGTTTGCAGCGGACACCCGGGGGCCAGAACCTTAGCCGAGAAGATCATCTTGCTAGGCTATTATTGGCCAAACCTGAGGGAGGATGCGCAAGCCTATGATAGAAAATGTGACAAGTGCCAGAGATACTCCGACATTCCTAGACTCCCAGCAGTTGAGCAAACTCTTGTGATACCTACATAGCCATTTGATATGTGGGGATCGACATCATCGGACCCTTCCCTCCCGCCCGTGGTAATTGCAAGTATGTGATAATAGCAGTTGATTACTTTTCCAAATGGATAAAAGCAAAAGCATTGGCCAAGATAACAGAAGAGAACGCAATCAACTTCGTCCATGACCACATCTGGTGTCGCTTCGGGCTCCCACACACAATCATTTCGGATCATGGACTTCAATTCTCTACAACATTTACAGCGGAGTTGGGCAGAGTAAGAGTTCGTCATGCCAAGTCATCAGTTAGTAGACCTCAAGGCAACGGACAAGTGGATGCTGCCAATAAACTGGTCCTAACAGCCCTTACCAAGAACCTTGAAGGACGCGAAGGCAGATGGTTGGACGAACTTCCCTTAGCCTTATGGGTTGTTCACACAACCACCCGGGGGCCAACCGAGGAAACCCCATTCGCATTAACCTTCGGTTTTGAGGCTATGGCACCGGCTGAAATGGCTATCCCTACTGTGAGAAATTACCATTACGATGAGCAAGTCAACAAGGTCAATAGGCTCCTAGACCTAGACCTGATAGATAAAAACGACTAGCTGCGCAGATGAGAATGGTGAATTACAAGCAAAGGACCAAGGCATACCATGACAAGAGGGTCAACAGAAGAATATTCCAAGAGGGCGATTGGGTACTTAGAAAAATCGAAGCTACTGGTCGGAAGGCAGAACAGAACAAGCTCTCCGCAAATTGGAAAGGTCCCTACATCATAACTCAAGTCATTCGAGAAGGGACCTACAGATTAAAGACTAAGGAGGGGAAAGAGCTCAAGCATCCGTGGCATTCCGAAAAACTCCGGAAGTACTATCATTAGTATTAGTTTATTTTATGTATTAGATTAGCTCTTAATTATTAGTCTTTTACCTTTTTAGCATGGTAGGATTGCAGTTCGATGTAATCAAGTTCAGTTTATGGAATTTACTTCTTTGACGTGCAACGTAACTGCCACTACTAAACACAACACTAGAAGACGAGGACTCTATCCTCGACTCTTCAAGAAATAAGCCAAGCATCTAGCCTACCTCTCCACAAACGACTAACTGGCCAACATCTAAAACCTACGTAAGAGTCACCTTCCTCGGCGTAAGGAGATGAAAAAGAAGGAAGCCTAACATCTTGACGAGGAAACCCCTCGGCTCAAATGACTACAGGCAAGACCATCTGAAACCTATGTACGAGTCATCTTCCTTGGCATAGGGCGATGAAAAAGAAGAAAAATCTTATCAGTCAAGACTGAGGAACCTCACTCGGCCTAATGACTTGCCTCACATCTAGACGAGGAAACACCTCGACCTAAAATGACTACAGGAATTCCACGTCTAAAATCTGTGTACGAGTCATCTTCCTCGGCATAAGGAGACGAGAGAAGAAAATATCTAACAGTCAAGACTGAGGAACTCCACCTCGGCCTAATGACTTGAACAGGCAAAATTGCCACAACTCGCAAGACCGAGCTAGCCCCCTTACCTTATATAAAAGAGTGAAGTACGAGGAACCTTCCTCGGCTCCCCCTAAAGTAGGCTTGTACTTGTGAAAAGCCCACAAACAAGCATTCAAACACAGTTTATAATGTCAACACCGACGTGAATTGGAAGGAAAGGACATTTCATTAATATTCAATAAGAAAATTACAAAGTTCCTATCCTATTACATCAAAAGAAAGAAAAAAATTCTAAGACTTCTGAGGGATCTCCCCAAAGAACACCTGCTCGTCTGCCTCGGCATTTAGCTCAGTAGCAAGGGTAGTGGTGACGGTGACTTTCTTAGTTCGAACATTGACTTGAGCCTCCTCGTCATTTTGCTCCTGAGAATTATGCTCTTCTCCATCCTCCTCACCCTCATCCTCAATCCGTTCTATTAAGGTGTTAAGATTATCAGGATCGATGGACGGAGGAACCTAAGATTCTTTGCCTGCTCGAGCATCCATCATGGCCATCACATTCAAGCTATATGCAGAGTAAGGAACAAGGTGGTGAAGAGACCGAGCCGCCTCATCATACCCATCCTGGCATATTAGCCGAGCAATGGCATTTAAGTCAAGACCATGGGAGGTGTTCACCATAAGACGATGGGCCAAATGCAGGTAGCCATCCTGAAACATAGTGGCTGTTTTATCATTTACAGCATCTTTGAAGGCCTAGCTACCCTTAAAACGAGCAATAGCCTCCTCTTCCTTGGAGGAAATAATGGCCTCTAGCTCTCGGCACTTAGCCTCAGCCACCTCGGCTCTCTGCATGATCTTGGCTTTGAGCTTCTCTAGCTCTGCCATCTCAACATCTTTTAGCCGGAGGTCTTCCTCGGCTTTCAATCTGGCATCATCGGCTTTCTTCGCCTCCTCCTCGGCCTTGGTCTTGGCCATCTCAAGATAAGCATCCCTGGCCTTCAGCACCTCGGCTACTGCTGCCAGCTCGGTCTCTCCCTTCCTAAGGCTGGCCCTGAGCTCAGCCATTTGCTTGTCCACAGCCTTATTCAGCACATTATCGTAGGCTGACACGGTGGCAAGCTTCATTAATTGATGAACGACAGAAATCATACAAGTACAAAACGCACAAAGTAAAAGTACGAGATAGTCACCTCGGATATCAACAATCCTTTCCGGTCGAGCAAGTTTTCCTTGCTAGGCTTATCTTGAACCAACTTCTCATACGCATCCTCGTCCAGGGCCCTTTGGACAGGTGCTCGGTCCAGCCTCACGTGAGCGCCCTCCCTGGAAAGTAAGGGGAGGCCTCTCAGGGGTTTAGGCATAGCTATAAGCTGCCAAGCTAGCTCCTCGGCATCAAGATAGGACTTGATTGTTAGAAGGGTGAGAGCTAGAGGACTAGAAGCATCAGCAGCCCGTTTGGAAGGAGGCTCCTCAGCAGAACTAGAACGAGGCCTCTTCTGGCTCGAGGATCTTTGAACGAGGCCCATCTCCTCGACAGACGGGATATCAGTTTGCATCTCGATCTCAGCAGTTGCAATATGGGGGCTATGCCCCTCGGTTGTTTGCTTATCTCGGCTTCTCGAGGTCTCCTCCTCGACATTAACAGCCTCCCTAACCGGCTTGACGGGAAAGGAAACATCCCCCTTGGTAGCCAGGAGGAGTTGATGACGAGTTGCCTCGTCCTTCCTCTGAGAAATAGCCGAGGCCTTAGCTAATCGACTCTTCATCTTGATTAGCTCCTTGGGATCAACTGTATCATCTGAGGTCATCTCGGCTTCTTGTTCAGGGGTTAGATCTGCAAATACGGAGAAGAGATAGTTATATTACGACATAGATAAAACAAGCATCAATTTACAGGTATCAAAAATGAGGAAAGAGGAATTGCAGCCTACGACGTCTTCCTCTATAAGGCATTGGTCCTTGGGGTCAATATTACATCATTCACAATCAGCATGAAAGACCAAACCGGGATGGACCTTCCAGTAGTTAAATCTTCTCCCCCTATTGACGGGGACGAGAGGCACCACGCCGTCCCTCGGTCCCGGCATTAACCCAGCTTGAACATAATAACGATCATCGGCTTCCAAGGCCGACCAATCGAGCAAACCTACCCCGGCAAAATCAGTAAGCCGCTAAATCAAGTCAGCGGTCCATTCAGCTCGTAACACTCTCTTGGGGGCGGCAGGCTCATCAGTAGGAGAAGGAAACTCCCAGCCTTGTCGGCTCTCCACTTTAATTGCATGGTTCTCCCAGCCTGATACTTTGCTAGACATAGGAAGGATGATCTTCGGTTTCTTAGAATCAATCCTTATCACTATAAGCCTAGTCTCTTTGGTGTAGTTGATAGAGAAGAAATGATGGAAGGCAGCTTGGGTAGGCTCAAAGCCTAAACTACGGCATAAGACAATGAAACTCACAAGGACCTTAGTCCCGTTTGCTCCTAGTATAGCCGGGACGGCTCTCATGTCTCCTAGAAACTCATTAATGAAAGGATCTAGAGGGAGACGAAGTCCCTGGTGAAATTGGTTAAAGTAGAAGTGGACGTGGTTATCATTATAATAGAACATGTTCCTCTCTCTCTCTCATTCTCAAAAGAGGGACGGCCGACGTAAGTTAACTTATACTCGTTCCTATCCACTCCATACTTGGAGTATAACGCCTCCAGCATGGGATCCCCGGTCCTAACTGGCTTTGTCCTGGGATGAATAGCTCTACCTCGGCCTCCTCTACCACGGCTGCCTCTCCCTCGTCCTTCTACTTGTTCTCCTTCGATGAAGGCATCTATAATCTTGGTAGATGTGGAGGCCTCACTCCCTCTTCCCGTCATATCTGCAAAAAGCCGAGGAGAAAGAATCAGTAAAATCATCCATGGCATCAAGACGGGGAAGAGGAGGATTGCCCCTCCTCGTCGTTTACAATAAGGCCGAGGAGGGAGCCTTACCACTCAAACGAAGACGATCAAGATGATCCGAAGCCGGGTAAAACAAATTGACATGTTCAATCATCTCGGCTCGGCTTTCAAATAATACTATACTGAGGGACATCGAATCAACTCTGTCTATTCTCGTCTTGTCTGGATATTGGATGTACATTCTCGAACACCCATACCTCGTCAATATTTCCCCAATCTCCATCAAGTTCACCAACAACCATGGTCCCCTCTCTCTTCGGTATACCCTCAGGTTGCCCCTATGGTACCCATAATGGAATCGAGGGCTATGGTACCAAGAATGAGCCATTTCTAAAACGAGACGAGGGGTTCAAGAATTTTATCAAGACAAAAAACTCAAGAAAAGCTTCAAAAGGGGCAACAATGGCGGTTGCAAACAAAACCCAACCAAAACCCTAGAAAACGTAAAGAAATTGCGAAATCAAAAACAGGAAATCACAATAGGAGAAGAAATTATACCTGTTGCTGTTGAAAATGGACAAAATCGAACGGTAAATCAAGCTTGTTGGCGAATTTGGGCAACTTGGAGCTCAAGGACACGAAGGGTTTTTTCAAACCTTGGGGTTTCGCTCTCAATTCAACAAGAATGGTAAAAAGAAAAATTGAAATGTTGGCATTGTTTTTATACTCACTCAGACGGGTGAAACCCGAAAGCAAAATGGTTCAACGGGTATGGCGCCCCCAACATTAAATGCGGTGGTGGTTTCCAAGACGTGTCAGAGCATAGTTGAGCACGCCTCATCATTGTACTAGTAACGGGCGGATAATGGAATGACACACATTTGAAGCGACAGTGCCACGTGACGACCTGTTCGTAATCTCATAGCCGAGGACGAGATCACTTTCTCCTCGTCATAGCCGAGCTAGAAAGTCGGGGGCCACTGAACAATATAAATCGAGATACGAACATGGGCTTGTCCGGGTAAGGCCCAATTAGATTGGGCCATAAACATTATCTATTAGTTTCAGCTACGAGGTAAGACATGGTGTAAGTACCCAAATCCGGATCGTCAAAATCCGTTAAAAGTTAACCGAAATCCGTTAACTGGCCCGCTCCAGGTTAACCGGAACCCGTTAAGCTCCCCGTTCTCAAGCCAACGAGACGTCCCGGGACTGCCCCGTGCATCCCAACGTTGAAACATACTTAATACACATCATCGCACGTAAAAGTACTGCTTTCCCTGAAAAATGCACTTTCCGGCACTTTCCGGGGGCGTTTCGGACATTTTCCGGACTGTTATTTAAAAAACGGACAAAACCAAGACCCGAGCACGAACTCCCGCAAAGCCTGGTGAGTCATGGGACACGTGGAACGCATGCCACCTCCCTCTAGTCACCCTTCAATCAAAAATCAAGGAGAAAAGACTAAAATACCCCTGGTATACAGTCTCAGTCCGGCCGAACTCCTTTGCAGACTTTCAAAAATTGCCAGCAAGTCCCTCCAATTTCCAAAGTTTCACAAAACCCCCTGGATTTCAAGCTAAGTCCGTCCGGACTCATGCTGAAATTTCACCTGTAAATAGAAGGACTGTGAAAGCCATTAACAAAAATAAAATCACTCTCCAAATTCACCATAGCCACGGCCTAAAGTGGTTCTCCCCCTTCCCGAGCCCGATTTTACCTCATTTTGCGTGAAACCTCCATATTTCGATCAAATACGCCCCTCACCACCTTAAAACACCATCCCAAACCACTTTCCATATCCCGTATACACCCCCCGAGCCAAAGGAGTCGACCCTAGCCATAAGTATAACTCCCTCTCTCTAATCTCTCATTCTGCCTCGGTTTACGTGCCAGTCGCTATAACCGTTTCAGACGAACATCGTTGAAATGTAGACGCCTCCGTCTAACGGGGTTCGATACGTTTTATCCCCTCGATCCTCTTCTCTTCCCGTAAGAGAAGTAATCTCGGGTTAAAACGGTGTTCCGACCCCGTTCCATTTACTTTTATGTCATTTACGATTTCGGATCGATCGATCCGTCGATCGTCATTTAAATTTCTGTCATTTACAATTCCAGACCGTTTGATCTGTCGAACGTCGTTTACTTTTACGCAAATTTACCATTCCGAGTCGTTTGGCTCGTCGATCGTCATTTACAATTCCGGATCATTTGATTCCGTTGATACCGCACTTTAAATACTGTCATTTACAAAGTCCGACCCGTTTGGATCGTGATAGTATTTACTTTTCAAGGTCCGAGTCGCAATCCGATTCGTTGATTGCATGTCATTTAATACGTTTTTTTCCCGTAAAAATCGTTAACAATGTAATGCCCGGTTCAAAACCGGAGTTCGACCTTCGAACTCTCTTTAAAAATGCGCGAAATGACGTTTGGCATTCAAACGCTCATCTTCAAACTTAAAATCCGTCATTTGACACTCAAATCATTTAATACGTTTTTTCCCGTAAAAATCGTTAACAATGTAATGCCCGATTCAAAACCGGAGTTCGACCTTCGAACTCTCTTTCAAAATGCGCGAAATGACGTTTGGCATCCAAACGCTCATCTTCAAAACTCAAAATCCGACGTTTGACATTCAAACGCTCTTTTCTTAAAAGTCAACATTTGACACTTAAGATAAACAGATAAAATCAGCATTCGCGCCACTTTTCCTAAAAACTTCAAAACCGACGTTTGTCATTCAAACGCTCGTCTTTTCAAACAAAGTCACCTAATCAACGTTTGACATTCAAACCAAGATTAAGCTTGCCATTCAAGCCCCCATTCCAAAAATGCAAACACACACACACACACACACACGTTTTCAAGAAAGGTAGAAAGACTCGTCATACGAGGCATTTCAGGTGATCTCGTAATACTCTTCCCGAAACGTAACGTGATCTCCGAACCTAACAATCTCTGGTACCAAAAAAGCTTTTTACTCGTTTTTGCTACCAATAAAAATGACCACCCGTTTTCAAAGCTTTTTTCTAAGTTTTTGCTGCCAATATAAACGACACCATTTTCACAAAAGTCGTTTCTCAACGTTTGGGCTCAAAATACAAAAACCGCGTGGCGACTCCTCTCCTTCCCGAAAAGCGAGGTCTCAGACACCAACCCTCCGCGAAAGACAACCGCTTTCGCTCGCGCGAATCCGGATAATTTCAGTTGGCGACTCCGTAGGGGAATTTGGATACTTTTTTCAAAACTGTCGATGTTTTCAAAAAAGCCTTTCGTGGGTCAAACTTTCGTTTACCCTTCCTCGTTTTCGTGTGCGTGTGTTACTTTAAACCTCGAACGGTTTTTTCAAAGGCATTACATTGTCGTCTTTAATAAATCATACCATGTTTGTGCATCCCCATTCATGTTTGATTTTCATGCTATCTTTTGAACTGCGCATCAAAATTCTTTAAGACACATTCTGAAAAATCTCTGTTTTACTCAGAAAAAGAATTTTAGTGACCGCACACTACTCGCACTTGCTGCCTCGGTGCACCGCACTTCACGTGCACTTGCTGCCTCGGTACACTGCACACTACGACCCGTAACCCGGGATGACCGTTCAGTTGCACCTCGGTTGGTCTGCCAGACACCTTTCAAGGGCGCACGGGGTCGTCCCAAACAGCCCATCCTAGCCCGTGTAAGCCATTCACTCTTTGTGTCACACTTTGTCCAAGACCTCGGTTGTTTTTTGCTTAGTTTGTGTCACAAAGCCTAAGTGTATGTTTTTACGCCGGGTTCCGCCACGAGTCAAGCTCGAGAGATTGAGACCGAAGGTCGTTCCCGACCCGAAGTCTTGAGCTTTTCAGCCTTGACTTTGACGCGGAGCTCTGTCGAAAAATATACCCGAAGGTTCAATGTGACACTGTGTCACCAAACCTCACCGTAATGCACCGTGCCAGCCACAACTTAGCCAACGCTAAATGCTAAGGCCCCTCGCGCAAGCGAGTCAGGAGAGGTCATGCCGAAATTTTGGCACGATCCCCGCCTTAACTTAAGGACGTTGACTTCGACTGTGGCCCGTGCGTCACATACGTTGAAAGTTTGCGTGATCAGCTAGCCTTAAGTTCACTTTTTCCTTTGTCGGTGGAACTTTCTTGCCTTATAGGACCTCGCTCGGGATTGTCCATCCCGAGAAAGATGATCTACAAATGGAAACGAGGGGCTTATAAGCGTAGTGATGAGATCCGCTGATTAGAGCTCTAGGGTTATTTGTGAAAAAGAAGACACGCTCTTTTCCAAACGATTAGGACTCTGAGAAAATGCGTTTTAAGTAAACATTAATCGGTAACTGCATATTGCACAAGCCCGAAACCTTGAGCCAAATACCCTTTTTCGAAGCCTAAACCCTGCCTTTCGTTCCCTGCAGCGAGCAGAAAGTGGTTAAGATTTCCGGCCGCCGCCTCGCGTAATCACAAGCACACGGCAGCGTACAGCTTCTTCGGTTCCCTCGCTTCCTCAAATGTAATATCCGACATGTCTAGCTCACCGAGAAATCGTGACGGGGAAGGACCCCTGCCACCGGTAACAGATATGACTTTGGAAGAAGCCATCCGGGCTTGTGAGGTTCACAAGAGGCAGAAAGAAGATCAGCAGAATTTCGTGGTACAGCTTCTGAATGAGCGACGTATAGCAGCTATCCCCCAATCAGACGGTACTTTCGTCCTAGTCGAGGATGACGATTCCCCAAAACCAGTTCCTCAAACCTTCAACCAGGTTCCTCCCCCGCCAACTTATGAGATTCCTTCGAACCAAGGAAACAGCTGACCTAGGCTTCACGTTGCCACCTCTCAGGGCAACCCTGTCATATTTGGCCTGGCCAGTGCTACTCCCATCACTCAATACCACCAGCTCACCACTAGACCATCTCAAACAGATGCCAATATCCTTCAATACCCTCCCGAGTTCATCCCGTTGCCTATACATGAATCCCAAAACACCGGGGACAAACCCCGATACAGTTCAGAAAAGGCCCCCATATATTCGCATATATCAAGCCTTCCACCTCCAATCACTACCGCTCACGTGGTAGCACCCAGCGCCGAGCCTCACAGTCCACCACTGGACCCAACCTTAGCCTGGATGGTCGAACAGATGAAAGACCTCAAAGCCACCATGAGCAGATCAAAGCAGAAAATGCTCAAATCCACAGATCCGGGAATGGTCACGCCTCTCCCTGCCAAGTTCAGAATGCCGGAGATGGACCGATTCGACGGAACCGAATGTCCTGAAACGCATTTCGACACCTACGTTCTCGGCATGAGAGCGAAAGGAGCAACACTCCAGCAAATGGCCGACCACTTCCAGCATACGCTCAAAAGTTTAGCGTTACGATGGTTTCTGAGGGTCAAGCCTGCGGATCGCCACACTGGGATCGATCGCAACATCTTCCTGGAACGGTACAGATCCAACTTAGAGTGGGAAACAAGTCGTGAGGACTTAATCACCACTGAGCAGAAAGCGGATGAAAGCGTCAGAGAATTCTACAAAAGGTGGAGTTGGAAACTCTCCGAAATCATGGAGCCACTCTCCAAGGATGAACAGATGCGGATCTTCAAGTCCTGCTTAAGACCGTCCATCAGAACTCTCATCAGTCATCATTTCTTCCTAGATCTCCGGCCATGGTCAATGCCGGCTCACGCTGAGAAGGATCTCAAGGAAAAGTTGGCTACTACGCCCATACGTATACCGACGCCAGCTGCATTCAATCCCGCACCGGCCCCCGACAAAGGGAAAGATACCTCACAACTACATCCATCGTGGACGCTAGCCGGGCAACAAAACCCGGGCCCCGCAAAGCAACAATTCCACTCAGAAGCATCCTTCCATACACTTCTACAAGTAAGACATGCCGCTAAGCAAGATGCTGGAAGGGTTAATCAAGGAAGGTCTCCTTAAACCCGTTGCAAATTACAAACCCAAGAACCCCGTAGTCAATGCTGACAAGAGCAAGTACTGCGCCTTCCATCAGTATCACGGCCATACCACCGACAATTGCATGGGGTTACGATATGAAATCCAGAACTTGATAGAGGAAGGAAAATTGGAGCGTCCCCGTGGGCCCAATACAATCGGAAATCCTTTCCCGAACAACAACAAGGTGAATGCCATCAATGGGTGCCCAAGAAGATTTCCGCGAAGCGCTTCCTCCGCCTCTTGCCGGGTCTTCATCTAATGTCCACATCGCCTACGATGTTTGTGGATCGCTCCACATGCCCGGAATACGAGTCCCAAGACATGGTCCGAGCAATCCTCCGAGAAAACAGAAGAAGAAGTCCTCTCAATGTAAACCGAGAGAAAGATACGAAGCCGGAGACACCAAAGGTGGGTACACGGAGAGACATCCGGGAGGTTCGACTACTACGTACTCTACTCCAAACACCCTCCCTTCCTCCAAAGCCATGCCTTTAGAGCAAATAGGGGTGGAAAAGCCGAAAAGTCCCGCCGACAACAGAGTTCAGACCTTGGGACACCGGAATACCTCGCATCTTGGTAATCTTATCGCGCCGAAGCCTAACCCCCCGCGGGATCAGCCAAGGTTCAATTTGTCCAGCTTCCGAGCACGGACCGGCAAAGGAAGATCAAAGTCAGCTTGGCACTCGCACTCGATCAACGTGCTAACCAAGGGCAACAACCGCCACAAACAGCCTTAACACAATCCCGAGGCTCCAGCGAAGGCTTTACCTCGCAAGAGGACTCTACTTCTCCGGATAGAGACCATATCTACGATTCCCGACAGTATGGCAGTATGATCACTTTCTGTGATGAAGACCTGCCAAGAGATGCCTCGAGGCACAATGAAGCTCTGTACATCACTCTCAAGCTCAACACCATATCACTCCTCGGAGTATTGGTGGACAACGGGTCAGCCGTTAACGTCCTCCCTCTCAGCATGATGCGAGCCCTATGCATCAACGAAAGCCACTTGATTCCGTCAACCCGGACTATCAAGGCCTACGACAGCACGTCTTGTCCCATCCTGGGGACGGTGACTCTGGAGCTCTGGTTTGAAACCCAAATGGTGCCAGCAAAATTCCACGTGATGGACATTCCATCCAAATTCACAGCTCTGTTGGGACGCCCTTGGCTACATCACATGAAAGCCATAGCCTCCACTCTCCATCAGTGCGTTAAGTTCATTAACCGGCAGGGAGATCTCGAAGTCATCAGAGGGGACAGTTTCCTCATAGGAAACGAAGCTGAGACAGCAGCCAAGCGTGCCCGCAGCCAGGCACCGGGGCTACCTCCTTCAAATCAACCAAGGGACTATCGGGGCAAATCTCATCAGAATCCCTCAGAGTCCGGAGATGCCAACTATGTCAACGTACTCGAGCAAAGTGCACTCGACAGTCCGATACATCAAGTTCAACTGTCGTTTCCAACATTTGGAGGCAGATTGGAAAGAAACACTGAGCATCGCCATGATGCGGGCACATAAACCCCTGTCTCCAATCGGAGATTCGTCAGCATTCTTCAAGCCAACTCTCTGGCCCCGCCAGGCGAAGAGATTTTCGTGATAAAGGTCAATAAGCACCGTCATACTCGTCTTGAATGCATGGACATTGTATGGGATGTCCTCCACGAGGAACTACCCGCTGAGCCCCTTTTCTCCAGCGAAGGGCACGATGTTTTCCTAGCCTCCAAAGAAGCACCAGACGCAATACGTCCCTACATTTGGCTTGAGCCGTCAGACGGCGACGAATCAGGACTCTCTGGAGTCGAGGACGCGGCAGACCCGCAAGAAGATCCCTACATACATATGCTTAGTTTCGAGGACGGCACCCGTTTTGATCAGGTCACCTACGACCAGGGCTCCAACACCATGGAGATTGTCAAGCTCAACGTCCAGTACAGGCAGTTATTCGACAATTGGAAGCAACTGGTTGACACGACAAAGAACCCCTCTGATCAAGTGACTGAAGACGACTTCGTCAACATCATCTATTCCAGATATCCCGATGATACCAAGGATCCGGTCCTTATCATCAGATTCTGCAATGCCAAAGTTACCCTCGATGACTGCCTGCTCATGGTAAATGAGGCCCTGGCCAATCGAGCTCAGAGCTCATCATCAATTCCGACTACCAGCCTCAGTGGAAACCGGCCCGTGCCGTCAGTCAAGCTTAAAGCCACAAGCGCCGCCAAGGCCAAGGGCAACAGCGAAGGAGACAAAGCTCCTCACCCTGCTACGAATCAGATTAACCTTGGGAATGCTTCCGGTAGCCGCCCCGAAAACATCTGTAAAGGTCTTCCCCGCAAGACAGAGTCAGCTTCCGACGAGGGAAATGACCACCTCAGCATCAACATGCTCCAGTTTGATTCTGCTCCCAGTCGTCACGGCCACGGATTCGTACATCCCGCTAGCAAACCGCCGGCTCGATAGACTTGGCGATCCAAATGAGATCACGAGACTGTCAACATAGCCAAATTCAACACCCCCGTGGGTTCAATCAAGCATAGATGGGCGAACTTCTTGGTAGTCGAGATCAAGGAAGGCCACATGGAATGTCCCAGCCCGACTTCCTTCGTCAACATAATCCAAGTGTTTCCGCCATTCGGAGATTTGGATGTGATCACAGTTCTAGACACTACCCAGACGGGGCGCACCTATGGAGAATGTTTAGCTCTCGCAAGGAAGGCCCTCATGGAACTAGCCGCTCAAGAGAACCGTCTCTGGGACGAAAACCAAGCTCAAAAGACCCACAGGGACCAAGCCCTTAAAGTGTCACAAGCAGCTTCAGACAGAAAGTTAGAAGCCACTCTAGACCAGTTTGACCTCAAGGGTTTTGCTCACGGAAACTTCCTGGACTACCGTTTGTTCTCATCCAACCCCCTCTGCCAAACGAGGGTGGTCAACGGTCCCGACGACCTAGGAGATGAAATGGCACAGTACAAAGGATACCTAACCAGACAGCAGGAAGGGTACCAACGCATATCTCCCCGATAAAAGCAAGTTCTCTGTGAAAGCGACGACGAAGACGATGAAACCATTCTCTTCCAAGCCGGGCATGAAGTCAACAAGACCGGAATCCCAAGGGTCCTGGGAGGATGGAAACGGATAATTTCCGCACTCAAACTGAAAGGCCAAATGAGGTAGGAAGGTCTATTCAAAAATAAGAGAAAGATAGAAATTCATCTCCAAAGAATCGCCGTAGAGATTCCACAGCCTCTTCGGCATTCGCTTACGTAAACGATCAACCGGGACAAAGAACCCATTACATGGGCAGATGTTCGGGAAGCCGTGTACTCACCTTCCGACATACCCGCCACTCAGATAAAGAAGAAGGGAAAGCTCTCCCCGATGGAGGTTTATCTAGACTGTCGCACGCAGTTCAAGGAAGCACTGGCTATTCTCACATGGGAAGAAACGCAGGCACTAACTCTCGACGCAGGCTCTGCTGCAAGAAAGTTAATCTGGGCCAAGAGTGGTGGAAAACTAGCAAACCATGAGTATCGCTGCACCCAACCTGAATGCCCCGAGTATGCTCAAGAAGAAGGAAAGGAGCGCGGTATACCGTGAAGAGATCAAGGAGATCGTTCGCCCGAGCCAAGAACTCTCCAACCTCCCCGAGGAGGGTCAGCAACGCACAGTTCAGTTCTGGCAACCACTATTGCGCATTGACGTTCGAACAGCTGCGTCAAACTGTAGGCTACCTCCCCACGGAGGCACCCAAGCCGGTATCTTGGGACAGAATCCGTAAAGCTGCCGAAGCCCCAGGAAATTCATCTACAGCCAATGAATTGAGGGAAGACATGTGGCCCTATGCTACGAGGAGTCCTCCTCTAACTATGGCTCAACTTAGAGCGGCTCGGTCGAAGGAACCAAGCCTCGACGTCGCCGTTCTAACCCGATCGGGTCAAATCTACGCACTACCACCTAAGGCCACCAAAAAGCCAACGGAGCTGTAACCGCAACCCGGCCAGCTCGAAGACGCAAGTTCCCCGAAAGAGGACCCGATCCTCACTCACCAAACAAACCCAGTGCGAACATTTCCCTTTGGTCCCCGCTCACATCTTCATATCCTCACAAGCTCAAGCTAGAGGAAAGTCTCGGCCCGCACTACGGTCCCCGTGGACGCAACCCCTGCATGAAGTCATTCAGATGATCGGCAACATCCACTACGGCAACATTATCACCTTCACAGCATTTGGACCTTCCAAAATTTAGGGCCGATCACAATGAGCCGCTCTACATCACAGCCCACTGACGAGCGTCGCCTTCCCCGCGTGTTGGTAGACGGAGGTTCCGGAATGAATGTCTTGCCCGCCAAGATGATGGACCTGCTTGACATTAAGCCTACAGATCTCGAAGCCTTCACCCACACCGTCCAAGGCCTATGACTCTACTTCCCATACAGTTATGGGGGTTGCTACTCTTAATATCTGGTTCGGTAAGCGGATGATCCCCACCGAATTCCAAGTGTTGGACATTCCAATCACTTTCACTGCCATCCTGGGGCGACCCTGGCTGCATCAGATAAATGGCGTGGCATCCACCCTTCATCAGTGCCTCAAGTTCATGCAAGGCAACGAGCTAACCACAGTCTACGGCGACAGCGTCACCACCGAGGGGACCAGCACCAACGACATTCCGGTGTTAGAAATCAAGCATAATGATGACATGGCATTAACTGGATTCACTCTGGAGACCTCCAAAATCCAAATATGCAACGTGAACCTTCCACTATCTCACGACAAGATTCCTCCCACCATGAAGATGATGAAACTCATGAACTTCATCCCAGGACTGGGGCTCGGAAAAAGGTTACAGGGCCAACACCAAGTCATTGAAGTCAAGGACCACACCACGGTCCAGGGGCTTGGTTATGTTCCAACACCGACTGACATCAGGGAGAACAAAAGGCTCGCCCGCGCCAAGGCAGTAGCCCGCAAAAGGGGAACCTCCGACGGCACACCCAACCTCCGACCTTACAGTTTCGACCTCGCTCATTACTTCACCAAGGGAACCGACAGCAGAACTAAGGGGACCGACAGCGGAACCGACAGCAGAACTAAGGGGACCGACAGCGGAACTGATGAAGATGAGAAAGAAGCAGGGACAGTTAGCACAGAGGCTACAGAAAGGATGGAACATCTAGCACGGGACCTCAAGCGTTTCAGAGGACTCAAGGCTAATCCGATAAGGGGAGCGTTCCTCGACATTACAGCTCTACCTGGACCAACTGCCACCACAGTCCAGCACGAGTACACATTCAAGGATATCCCTGATACGGAAGAGCAACTCAGGGTACTCTCCATGGGAAACAGATTGTTCGGATCAGCCGCCGAGGCCAAATTCGAGACAGTAATTCCAAAGAAGAAGGAACCAGAATTCATAGAAGACGCTCTCAAAGGGACCAAATTTCTACAGTAGTCTTTTTGAAGAAGTCAGGGAGGTGCCAAACCTGATTGACCTGGGCTCCGAAAAAAGCATGATCGCCATGATTGGGACAGCAGGCTGCCTCTCGATCCCCGAACCCTCATCAAGCATCCAAAGAATGCCGCCAAGAACCGGGTAACTTTCACTCGACCAAGGGCAAGCCGCATGTAAATGGAAGACAAGCCGGGCTCGCACCCACATCTCCCTAAACCCGGTCTCGAACCCTCCGAGCCGCCTTTGTAAAAGTCCAGCCCTTCCGAGTCGTCCAACGGCCTTACGCCCGAAGACTATGATAATATAGCCAACCATGTATTCCCGTTCTCGTTTAATGAAAAGTCTCGACCTTTCGAGTATCCTCTCATTGCCACTTTAACAACCGATAAGTTAACAAACAACTTAAAAGACGTTAATAACTCAATTGATAAAGAAGGCATACACATTAAATGAACAATACATTAAGGAAGTTCTCAAGCGTGTAGTTGACCAAGAGGACAACCGGGCCCAAGCCGCCGAAGAGGTTATGACCAAAGTGAACCCGGGGTCGCCGCAAGAGCCTAAAGAGACACAAGTGGGCGCTTCTTTGCCGATGCAAAAAAGAAGCCCTAATAAACCTCCTCCGGAGTATATTGACGTGTTCGCCCGGTCATACCAGTGTGACTCGATCCCTCGATCGTGGAGCACGTAATTTCCCGTGATCCCGAATCCAAGCCTCACAAATGTAAGCCGCGCAAGATCAAGCCAGAGTGGTCCTTGCAAGTTAAAGAAGAGATTGAGAAAATGCTCCGAGTTGGTTTCATCGTAGAGATTGAGTACCCGATTTAGCTCTCCAACATCGTGACGGTCACCAAGGCCAATGGAAAGGTCGATGTTGTGTGGATTTCCTGGATCTCAACAAGGCCATCCCTAAAGATGATTTCCCATCGCCTAACATCGACATGCTAGTCGACACCACGACAAATTTCAAAGTAAAGTCCTTCGTGGATGGGTTCGCCGGATACAAACTGCATCAAAATGTCCGAGGAAGATCAAGCCAAGATCGTTTCACCACTCCGTGGGACATACCGCTACACCTGGCCATGCCGTTCGGTCGAAGAACGCCGGGCTACTTACCACGGCCGCAATGCCTCTCTTCCATGACATGATTCACAAAGAAATCGAAGTATATGTCGACGACATGATCATCCACTCCAGAGGATCATACATGCAAAGACATGACAGATCTCGAGAAAGTTCTTCAACAGTACTCGTAAAGCACTCCATGAGATTGAACTCGCAAGTGCACCTTCGGCGCTCAAGCGAGGCAAAGTACCGGGGTACATGGTTACGTAAAGAGGTATCGAAGCCGATCCCAAGAAAATCAAGGCCATCATCGACATGACTCCGCAGTACTTCGATGAAGTAAAGAGTTTTATGGGAAGACTTCAAGCATATCGCCGCTTCATCAACCAGCTTGACATCTCTCTCGCGAGCCCATGTTCAAACCGATGAAGAAGAATGCCGACATCAAATGGGACTCCGAGTGCCGTAAAGCATTCGAGAAAATCAAGACCTACTTGGTGAATCCCCAATTCTGTGCCCGCCACATGGAGACAAGCCATTACTCCCGTATTCGACAAGAATGTACACGTCAATCGGAGCAATGCCGGCACAAGAACAGAAAGATTTCAAGGTTGAGCATGCAATCTACTTCATGTTTAAGCTTCAAGGAAGTGAACTCACCTACTCAAAGATTAGAGAAAACTTGTACCGCCTGTACGGGTAGTCTGAAACCGAAACACTACATGCAAGAACATTCGGTGCTCCCCGGTCTCCAAAATGGACCCCGTCCGATATCTCTTTGACAAGCCATCCCCGTCAATGCGACTAGCCAAGTGGTCATTCTTCCCGGCCGAGTTCGACATCAAGTACATGGTCGAAAATCAACAAAGGGCGAGTAATGGCGTATCACCGCGCACTTCCCAAGCAGTAAGCCCAAGGGTCCTGATCCGCAATTTTCGGACGATGGAATCTTTTCACTCGACAGCGCAAACCGCTGGCAACTCTTCTTCGATGGGGCATCCAACAAGAAGGGGAATGGTATTGGAATGCTCCTTGTCGATCCCAAGGACGAGCACACTCCCATAGCCATCAAGCTGAATTTTGAAATAACCAACAATGCAGCAGAATATGAAGCCTGTGCAGCCGGTCTAGAAGCCGCTCTCGAGCGCAACATTTAAGAACTGGAAGTATATGGAGACTAAGCATTGATCATCAATCAAGTGTCCAACAAATGGAAAACGGTAGATTCTGGCCTTTAGAAGTACCACGCGTACATGGAGGAGCTCATTGCTCAGTTCAAGGACATCTCTTTTCACTATTTGCCAAGAGACAGGAACCGCTTCGCAGACGCCCTGGCAACCCTCGCCTCTCTTGTCGAAATTCCCGACGGGAAATCGCAAACCCTCGTAATAGGCACGGGAAACACCCGCCTATTGCCGTGAGATCGAAATAAAAAATGAAACTATCGACGAACCCCGGTACAATCAAATATACCAAGCATTCTCCAAAACGGAGAAGCTTCCTTCACAAATGAAGATGGAAAATACAAAGAAGGGATCAAAGCCAAAAACATGATGGCATTAAAACGCCTGGCATCCCATTTCGTCATTCTGGGGGTACGTTGCCAGATAAGAAGCGCCACCAAGGGCCACTCCTTCTGTGTAAACAAAGAAAAAGCGCCGAGCTAATAAACGAAGTTCACAACGGAACCCGCGGTCCGCACATGAACGCCCGAGCATTGACACAAATCATTCTCCGTATGGGATACTATCGATATCGATGGAAACAGATCGCATCCAGCTTCGTCCAAGCCGCGATAAATGTCAATCGGTTCTCCAACCTCAATCACCTCCCTCCTCATGAACTCTATTGCATGACTACACCATGACCTTTCGCAACATGGGGAATCGACGTCATCGGCAAGATCACTCCACCAGGGAGCAATGGTCACGAGTTCATTCTAGTCGCAGCCGACTACTTCACCAAATGGATAGAAGCCAGATCGTACAAGGTATTAAATTCCAAGAAGGTGGCCGAGTTCATCAAAGAGAACATCATGTGCCGATACGGAGTGCCCAACGAGATCATATCCGACAATGGGACTCACTTCGAGGGAGATTGTGACCAACTGCTGACCGAATTCAGAGTCATGCGTCATAAGTCTTCTCCTTACAGGCCACACACCAATGGTGCAAGAGAGGCAAAGAAACAAGACTCTCGCCATGATAATCGTAAAGATGACCACCGCAGGCCTGGGATCGGCCCGAAAAGCTACATCTAGCCCTCTCGGGGATACAGTAACATCGCCGAATCGCCACAGGGAGACTCTGTTCGCGCTTACCTACGGAATAGAAGCAATGTTACCCGTGGAAATGGAAATTCCATCCCTCCGAGTCCTCTTGGAAAGCGGGATCAATGAAGTCGAATGGCTACAGAGCCATCACGATGAACTTGCTCTACTCGACGAGCGCAGATTGAAGGCCATGGAACACACTCGAGCCTACCAGAGCAGAATGTCCCGAGCATTCAATAAGAAAGTCAAGATCCGAGAAATCAGAGAAGGGGACTTGGTGCTAAAGGAAAAGCCTCCTACGTTGCACCAATCCCCTCGAAAAGTGGGAGCCTACCTGGATAGGACCGTTCGTGGTACAAAGAATCTTCTCCGAAGGAGCCATGAAGTTAGCAGACTTGGACGGGAACCCTTTCGTTAACCTCGTGAACGGAAGCAAGCTCCGCAGATACTTTGTTTGAGGAAGAGCACGAGTCAACTCTCCTTCCCCATACACCACCCTCAAGAAATTAAAGTGCTAAAAGAGTAATACCTAACCGGATACATTCCCGCCAATGATCCAGTAAAAAATAGGGTCGCACTTCTTTTGTCTTTGTATTCTCAAATTCACCTAAAGTGTCGAACTACGGTGACTCCGAGCCCCTTAGTCCAATTGTAAAAGGGGAACGTAGGCACCATCATTGGTTCGGTCTCAAAAACAAAAAATAATAAGCATCAATTGCTTGTGTTTCGAAAAACTCTTTTCAATTAACCTACAAATTCATTACTTAAAACAATCTTTGATGAGTTCAAGCACGGCCAACTCTTGACTCGCTACACGCTAGCAAAACTACAATAAAACATTAATCGCTTAATGTGTCCGCAATGACAGCTGGCGGATACTGACAAAGCAAGGTCAACAAAGTTTCCGAACTTGGTCCTTCATCCTTCTTCCCCTTCCCTTTCCCACGGCGAGTGTTCTTCACCTTCACAGGGAATATTCCCGTAGTCCTTCTACCTCGGCTCGTGGACCCTTCCCGATGCCTCCGCCAAACTCCGTAGCCGTCAACGCAGCCTCTTTCCCTAGCTCGTCTCGAGCCGCCTCGCTTCGAGCCATCAGCGACCATGCTTTGATTGGCCTCCCGATCGCATTGGCCTCATAGTCGCCCATGTCGTTCCCAAAGACGATTCTCGAGGATTAGCCCCCGCTTCGGTCCTCTCAAAGGTCGAGCCGCCTGTGTGATAAGCACCCAACAGCTCTCATTCCGTCTCCACAAGATAGCCATCTGTGTCTCCCCTATACACTCTTTATACCAGCTCAGTATACCGCGTAGACAGTAATGCTCCCCTCTCCGGTGAAAGAGAACCCCGGGCAGGAAAGGACGTGTATTGCCACCACCGTGTGAGCAAGCAATAGCGTCGAAGGATATTCCATCGCAGAGATCCCACCTCGAAGGTAGCAAAGCATGACTCAAGCCCGTCAATGGCACTCAAGGCCTCCACTCGCATCGTCGCAGTAACCAACGATGGAATGTAGAAAGACGCTTGAGACAGCCCCGCACTCGACAACCAATAGACCCTCGCGAGCGGTCCGACAAGTCTCAGAATTTCCAGCTGGGAACCCACCATCGCAAGTGATTGTGTGCGGTGTCCGGCCATCCGTAGCTCCATCCACTCGATCGCCCCTATCACCAGAGGACGCCGAGATAAGGACCAAGTGTCACAAGACATTGGCACCTCTGCATCATCTCGCCCTCTCTCTCAACCACATGGTAATCATAGCGGGACTCCCTCCCCACACGTACGGCCGCCGGCCGCCATCCGACGGGCGCCCAGGAACGTCTCGCCCAAGACCAAAGGCACGATGTCTCCCTCTGCTTCCAAAGATCGCTCACCAGGTCCAAGACACCGTGATGGCACACACCTGTGGACGTGAACGTGAACAGAGTAGCGATCGCGCACGTAGCAAACGCATCCCACGCAAAAATGCTCCTCGCCCCGCAAATCTATCTGCGCCCCGAAATGTCAACATAATCGTGTTCAATATCGCATCCCGTATGCTTCTCCAAATGAGATACCAAGCAAAGACACTAGCTTCTCAACAAAGGGCCATGCCACCAAAGATAGGAAGAACTAGCTGCTCTGCCTCAGTCCTCCTGCACGGCCCGGAAATCTTCGAACGTAGGAGTGATTTTGTTTGTGATGAAAAGTTGTACACATTCCTCCCTCGTACATCCTGTAAACGAGCCGCCGCTTCCTCAAAAGATCCCAATCCGGCATGAGCTCCTTCAAAGCCCAAACAGATTTCATCCCGTAATGTACCTTCGAAAACCCCTTGTTTTGCCTCGTGTGGTTCCGTACTCCACGACTGGAAATTTTCCAAGTATCGCTCTTGCATCCAAGACGATAGCTTAGGAAAGGGAGCCATGAAGGAAAGTGAAGGAAACCTTAGGAATTTGAAAGAAATTCAGCCAACTGATCAAAGCAAATGCGCAGTTTCTTACGAATTGCAAAGCTGAAACTGCAATTTAAAAGGCTCTGAAATTTCATTCTCATCCGGCTGACTTCTGCAGCTGACTTGGTCAACTCCAGTACCGCTTCTTAAATTTGGAAACAATTCCAAACAAAGCCCCGTTTCATGCCTTTGTGAATCTCGCGTGCTCCCCGGTTTCAATCAACCAAAGCCAACACCTCTTCCGCCCCTGTGCTCATGCAATGCTGCAAATAATTAAATATCAGTGCATATAGGCATTATTTTTTACCCGTTCAATTTTTTATGCATGTTTCATTTTATTTATTTTTTGATCAACCTACTTGCTTATTTGCCAAAAGAAAAAGAAGGTAATCACTAAATAGATGTGCGAAGTACAGGTTCCGCCTTAAGGGCGCCTTTTTCAAATACAGCCTAAGTCAAATTGTTTCTGACAATACATACATTTTGTCTAAAAGCAACAAAGAAGGACTACTTCCGAGTCCCGCTCGTTATCCGAAAGCACTCGACGCACCGCTCCGCAGCCTCTGATCCGTCGAAACAAGAAATCTCCGAATTCCTCCAGCCAGGGAATACGCGAAAGGCCTCCTCCGCTTCTCGCGAACTCGAAGACTCTCCTCTCGTGCGCCCGAGTACGAAGGGGAGTGATGAGCTCGCCAAACCGCCTGTCCTCGTTCCGCCCGCAAGAATCGGGGCCAAATCCTCACAAGA